>PRKT01000138.1:589134-602134 GCA_003671525.1 Saccostrea glomerata | reverse complement strand
ATATAATGTGATATTTGATACTTGAGGGTGTGTCATGATCTTGAACCAAGTTCATTTGGAAAGGCTTATACCTTCTGATGAAGAAACATAAGAAGTTTGTGCTTTACAGAAAGATGACTTAAAGGTGTGTCTTGATCTTGGCTAAATATTGTTTGTTCAGGGTTACTTTCAGAATTATGCATAATTCCTTCAGTCCACAACTCTCTTACAGAAAAATATGGGAAGCTGATACATCACACCCTCGTTTTGGCAATTTCAAGGTGACTTTAGACAAAAAAATATACTCTCTGTTTTCTCCATTTCTTGTAATGAAGAATTGAAAGCTCATTCTTAGCACAATGATATCTCATGAAATGAGACTTTTAGGACATTGTCCTAAGGTCATTTTTGAAAGTTCAAGATCACTGGGTCATTAGAAGTAGTCACTCTTTCAGGCATATGTTTTTATCTAATACAGCTTGTTTTTTGAGGCATTAGAAGGATATTACACCTTGTTATTTATTTAAGCATGGACATTCTGATGATTCAATAATTGCAAAACAAACAACCACATTGAAGGAGAATGACACTTGATAAATTCACTAGATCAAAGTAGTGAAAGGCATATGAAGTAGAATTTGTACACGTTCTTGCACTCAGCCAGAGTTCTTTTGACAGAAGGTATTGCTTAATAGGAACATTGCTGCAGCACTCTATACTGATAGATTTGATTATCTCACCTGTACAGCTAAATTAGCTTTATTTTTAATGCCATTCCTTATCATTTGATGATTTGGAAGCATTATCGGCAACCCTCTAGTTTTTACATCAGAAGTGCATTTGATTGTCTACAGGGTTCTGAGTGTGTTTGCTTTGTAATGAATCTTAGTAGGATGACACCATTATATAAAACAATAGGTTGGTTGTGCAAAAAGTTAGCTTTCTGGCTCTGCACATGTCAGTGCTCAAGTTCTTTTATGATATTAAAGTAAAATACCAAGATCTAGAAATGAAATGCTTTGAAGTAGAAAATATTTGCAAATAAAACTAGGCATTATATAAAACCATTCATTTGTTATTGATTAGAGATGAGCCATTTCAAAAAAGCAGTTGGAGATTCACTTGATTTCTTTGATGATTATTCAATCATGAATTTGCCATAAATCATCCAGAAATATATTAATATTGCACAGTTTTCAGTTTTAAATGTGGTCCTTGCTTTTTGAATGACAAATTGAGTTTTTATGGTGGTTACACAAACAGTATGGTTCTTGGTACACGGCTTTGTATATATTGTGCCGTTTTTTACTTGTAAGGAAAAGAAACTCAAATTGTTCTTATAAGCATTTGCCATTTAATTGCTGTCATTAGTTATTATTTCTCACAAGAGATGCAGGGGATATTGTCTGTTCATGCGTGCTGAAGAAATTTCTCAAGTTCACAAATGAACATGCACCTCTTCCATGGTCTAAATTTTCCTTTTCAGACTATAAAAAGAAAGGCATGGGAAATATATTTGTATGTAAAAGTTAATGACATTCTGTTTCTTTTGAAAGCAAGTATAGTATTTAAAAGGGGTCATATCTATTGATGACTGTTTATCCAAAAATTCAAAAGCAATTGCACAATGATGAACTTTTGAGACAATATTAGTTTTTCTCAATTGAAAGATGGAACCAAACATCAAAGGCATAATGCACTTAAACTCTCATGGCAAATCCCCTTAGATGCATTTTTAAGAATTGTTTTTGTGGGTGTTGTGATGAACTTTCAACTTGGACAAGGTAGAAGTTTGTATGTCTTGCAAAATATTCATTAAATTTTTCTCATGTGTTGACCAAAAGAAGTTTTATGATCATTAATATTGGCAATGTTCTCTATCAAAGCAAACCTGTGTTGTGTGGGAAATATTTTGAATGTCTTTTTTGCCTGCCAAATGTTCATTTTGTATGGTCATCTTTCAAACAAATCTTATAAATTATATAGGTACACTGGATACTAGACCCTATATCAGGTGTGTATTGATCGAGCTTTAGGCAGTCTTACAACATTTAGTCTTGCAGATCTTGTCATTTAGATTCCCCTTCCTTTGGGTGGAACACTTCGTTGGAACCTTATGCCGATCAAATTAAAAGTCACGTGATGTGTTTGGATTTTCTTGCAAGACAGTTTTAGTCTTTGATGAATATACCCACATGCCTTGACTAAAACTTTGTATTGTCTTAAATGCCACAAGGCAATATATATAAAAAGATCTATTTAAATGTTCACCTTGTGCCAGATACGTTGAAATCGCTATAGAAGGGGCTTTTAATATTGGATAGCTGTTCTGTACAGAACCTCTGTAATGTTTTAAGTGGGAATTAAGTGAATGTCAAATGGTGTGTAAGGAATGGAGAGGCCAGGGTAACGGAACGCTATACTCCACATAGAACGCGACCAAGGGAACTTAATATCAACTACTGTCGGAACATTAACTGTGCCTGTATCTTTCATTAAATGAAAGGAAATTATTTAACAAGTGTATTCATGAGGTCTGTTTATCTAACAGTAGTGCAAATGTGTATTTATGAGAACATAATGTGATATTGGAAAAAGCGACTTTAATGTTTACTCAGAATTGTTGACACAGTTGAAATTTAACGTCAAAAAAAATTGTGTTGGGATTGAAGTTTCTCAGGACTGAAGATTTACAGGTCCACTCAAGAGAGCGTGTAAATCTGTACATTCTGTAAGGTGTATGTTTGTTTGTTTTCATGTACTTGTTGACTAAGTTTGTTTCAATTACTTGGCATATAATATAGTTGTTTTCAGTGAATTTTACATCTTTCAGAATAAGAAGTCTGAAAAAAGGACAAAATTTTAGACCCGTTTGAATTCTTTTGATGTGGAAGGGAAAGTATTGAAACTTTATGTTATCTGCCGACATGTGAATTATGTTACATTTGGAAATAAGAGGCTCTAATCCTCGGCCGAATGTGCCGTCACGAATCGGATACACTGTGGCTGAGCGGTCCCTGAGCGTCACCCCAACACCACGACAGCACCGCCTTCTACCAGTAACCCCAGGGTAGGTCTGAAACGACACAAAAAAGTGTACATGTCTTAAAATTCACCGTCTGATTTCACTTAGAAATGATTACAAATAGGTGTAAAATTGTCATAAATTTCTGATTTAAAATAATCTCTTTAATAGAAACTTTTATGGGAAGGTAATGCCTACAGGTAATATGTATCATATAAAAACCCTGTAAGACATTTGACGAATACTTTATTTAGAGGAAAACTGTTTCATGAATGAGAATAAGGTTTCCTCTATTTTGTTGTTTATAGACCTATTATTACTAAAGACAGTCCTCAAGTATATGAAAAGTTAAAATCATTGCAGCACACATTAAATGCTGAAATTGATACCATCAAGTTGGTTTGTTCTGTTGTGGATATTCTCTTGGCATGAACACAAAGTAGTGCACATTACATGCAATGGCAGGAATCTTAAAGGCTTGTTGTAGTTGTCTATATATTGTTATTTATGGGCTAGGCCTGTGTTTTATCATTTGACTACCAAGTATCAGAGAGAGATCTAGATTGTGGTATCATTAAACGCAGGACTTGGCCAAATGGAATCATTTGTCATTGGTAGTGACATGATCGGGTTTAGAAGGTTTAGAAAAGCTACAATATTCTTTTGTACAGAGCAGATATGAATAAATCCCCTTGCCAGCTTAACCTATTTTAATATTAAGCTCATTTTTCACCAAACAGTAAAACAAGACCAAAAGCAAAATCAGCTTATAGAGACTTTAGTACCCTGACTTTGTTCTAACTTGAAGATAATATGGGTAACTAATTTAAAAGTTATTTATATCAATAAGATTGAAATGACCTGAGGAAACAGAACTACTATTGACTATAATATAAATATGGCACGCATGATCAAATCCTCTCATATTAATCATGTTCATGTATCCAAAATCCCCTTCAAAAATGATACTATGCACACATGCACCTACTCCAGAACAATGTGACCAGTCAACGCTACCTTAGAATCAAGGAATCATTTGAGAAGATCACAGGAAATTTGGATCACAACAACAAGAATTAATGATTGATTTAAATATGAAAAAAGATGGACACAAAAGTTGATAAAACTGATTCGTTTGATATTTCGTATAATATTTTTTTAAAAGAAATTCAATTTGTGCACTTCTCTTGCAATATTGTGAATTGTTTTATATGGTTACATGTATATACATTGAACCATCAACAATTATTCCCTATAAAGATCACATCCATTACATGTGGAGATTGCATAAATTTAAAATGCATACCGATACTTTATACAAAGTTTTTTTTTATCTATGAAAAGAGATTAGTAGTAGCCATATATTTGTACAAAATATGCAGCATACTGAAGGCAATGATAGTTCCATGGGTGATTATTCTGAACAGTGAAATCTGACCAATAATATGACATTAATTTTCCCCTAGAGAATTAGTTCATTTCTATGGTAAATATATAAAATAATGTAAAATGTAATTATCAACACATGCAGTGTTCTTGTCATCATAACAGTCATATACAGATATCCTGATTTTAAATTTTTATTATTTTTTAAAATGAACTTAATGATATTATATATTAAAATGTTTTACAAAGACACCAATATGTACCAAAAATCATTATTTCACTAGTATATCATTACTTTTTGTTTTGAAAATATTTTATGAAAATAGCATAAGTTCCAACTATTTAGGTACAGTAATCCCCTTTTTTCTTGACTGAGCAATTGGTGCATATGTTCATGTTTACCTTGGTGTAACTAATTAACCAACATGCTTGATAACAGATATACAAGTGATTAAGGTACGCCTGTGTGATTTAATTTATTTTGACATGGGTTTAAAAGACTCTTTTGGTAATACCTTTCTATTCTTGTGATTGTTCTCTATCAATTATTAGCAATTAGTAGTGTAAATATTCCCAGTGTCACCAATAAGCAAAATAAAACCTGGAAAGATGTAACCTTGAGTCAAGTATTCATTGTATTCAATGCACAATGAATCTGCATTTTTAAAAAAGCAAGCTTGAAAACAAATTCATTGATCTGAAGGATCCTTTTAAACAAAATAATAGTGCAGAAATTTGTACAGAAAAAGTAAAAAAAAAAAAATGCCAGATATTTATACAGAACAAGTAAAGACTCTTTTAAAAAAATCAACCAATAGAAGGAAAAATATGGCTTTTAAGTAGCTAGGAAACTTGGGTGTGCTTGAGGAATTCTGCAAATTCAATTATTTGCTATGAGGCAGCTAAGAACTCAAGTTTGATTGAATGACTTTGGTAATGCCCAATTGGCTTTGAGGTTCTAAGATGGAAACTCAAAGTCGGTTGGAGGATTTTGCCAATACCCTTATTGGCTTTGATGCATCTTGGAAACTCAAGTTTGATTGGAGGACTTTGCTAATGCCATAATTGGCTTCTTAGGTTCTTGGAAACTCAAACTTGGTTGGAGGACTTTGCTAATGCCCTAATTGGCTTTGAGGTTCTTGGAGACTCAAGTTTGATTGGAGGGCTTTGCTAATGCCCTAATTGACTTTGAGGCATCTGGGAAACTCTAGTTTGGTTGGAAGACTTTGCTAATGCCATAATTGGCTTTGAGGTTCTTGGAGACTCAAGTTTGATTGGAGGACTTTGCTAATGCTCTCATTGGCTTTGAGGATCTTAAGAACTCAAGTTTGGTTGGAGGACTTTGCTAATGCCATAATTGGCTTTGAGGTTCTTGGAGACTCAAGTTTGATTGGAGGTGGCTAATGCCCTAATTTGCCTTGAGGTTCTTCAAGACTCAAGTTTGGTTGGAGGACTTTGCGAATGCCCTAATTGGCTTTGAGGTTCTTGGAGACTCAAGTTTGGTAGGAGGACATTGGTAATGCCCTAATTGGCTTTGAGGTTCTTGGAGACTCAAGTTTGGTAGGAGGACATTGGAATGCCTTAATTGGCTTTCAGGCAGCTAGGAACTCAAATTTGTTTGGAAGACTCTTGCTTAAGCACCAATTTCCAAAGATCATCAGAAAATGTGAAATTGATACATATACATGTATATTGTAAAGAAGTTTGTATCATTCAAGAGTTTTTTCTTGCGAGATCTTTTCTGAACATACACTGGTCAGCAGGGTATAAAGTTTTAAAGGTGGCTCTACAACTCTTAGTTTCTATTTAGAAATATTTTAATATAGATACATATATAAGATATTTATCAGAAGAATGCAGAAATAAGTACTAGATTGGTAGGCATTATTTTAAGAGGTTTGTCGACTTTATTGTAAGGACTTTGTAGACATTATTGCAAGGACTTTGTAGAACTATTATAAAAATGTGTACTTTCAAGAGTTGGTGATTTTGGTAAGCATTATTTTAAGAACTTGAGAATTGCTTGTCATCATTGTAAAGAGTTCGGTAACTTGATACACATGTTCTTCACAATCAGTCATTTGTAGGCATTATTTTAGGGAGTTGACAGAGATATTGTTGTGAGGCATTTGTTAACTTAATGATAATATTGTTGATAGGCAATTTCCCCACTTTGGTAATGGTATCTAATATTTTACCATATATTTTAATCCCCATTTTTGGGCAAGCATATGTTCTTTGAAAGGTTTCTTATGCATGATCTCCAGCATGGAGTGTCAGAATGGAAGAGTGTAGCTGCTAACTACCTTGGGTACAACTTGGAGAAGAGTGTTTAGGAAGTTGGTGGCAACCATACAATGATGTATGACATACATTCTCTGATGGTAAACATTGTCTATTGACATGGTAAATAGAGGGGTTATTGAGGAGATACTCCTATCCATTATGCTTATTATCTGATCTTGTTGAATTTGATGATTTGAGCAATGAATTAAAATTGATTCATTGTCCTCAAAAGGACTTTCACAGTGGTTTGGGATTTCTCCAGATTTTGCTCAAACCTTTGATCCGATGATTTTTTTATCTTCTCCTTCTACTGCATGAACTATTATATTGAATTGATTTGATTAGAAGATACATACAATCAACTCCCAATCTTTTTTTCTGAAAGAAATATGAGGATAACACAAAAATCAAGCTCAGAAGATGATTGAAAAATGCATTTTTTGTGTAGAGCAAACACAGACCTCTTGAAACATCAGGTGATGTCATGGAGGTGTACCCATCCCCTGTTGACCAGTAACACTTGTCATGTGCTCCTTGTTATAATTTCAAAAAATGGAAAAAAAAATTGTAGATAATTCAGTGTGAAGATAATGATTCTTCGCAAAAACTTAAAAAATGTCAATTGCAGCATTCAAATTAATGATAGATGCTATTTGTTGAATTCTTTCTATTGAAGATAGAATTTAATGAATTGCTTTACTTATAAGATCCTAGTTTCATTAACTTCTTTGTCAACAGCTTGTCATGTATTAGAAATTGTTCCTCTGTAGAACATGCTCTCGGATAATAAATCAATTGGGAGACATAAATGTCACATGAAGTGCTAAGGGTATTTTGCTAAGAAAATAAGGGAAATAGATGATAACAAAGTTGAAGTCATCAGTTTTTGTCATAATTTTCTTTAAGGTTACCATTTTCATCTTTGAGTTTAAAGGGATATATATGTATGTATTGTAAATAGATATTTTTAATCTGTAAAATGCCATTGATTTATATAAATGTTGCAATGAACGCCTAACAGTGAGAGTCTTCTTTTAATTTAGAAGTTTTTGAATATATAGTATATTTGAAAAAAGCTTGTGTTCTTAGAGTGTTATTTGCAAAAGTACATAGGCTACTTTGACATTCCTTTTTAAAATGAAGAATTATTTTAGCAAACTTTTCCAACTGTACATTCCTTTGATATAAGTATCCTATCCATTAGTTGCTGTGAGATTGAAGAGTATCTGTAAGAAGTAGAAATTCTTGGAGCTAATCCTGAGTTGTGGATACGTAGACTGATAAAAGGTCCTGTGTTTACCCGGGGATGGGAGCTGGTGATCTCGGCTGACTTGTCATGCCTGTCAATAGGAGCTGCATTTCCCCGTGACATGTCTGGAGCATTAGTTTGTTTGATCCTCAGTAATTAGGCTCCAGGTCTCCATAATACATGGATAGATTTATAGTTTCTTTTTTTGTCTGGCATTTACTTATTTCAAGCTCTGAATTATTCATTGATGTACCATCTTCATCTTTATATTTTTGGTGATTATTAATACTACAGATTTTCAGAATGATTCAGCAAATTCTGATAATTTAAGTAATTAACTCTACAGACATTGTCATTTACATAACATTACATATAAGTACATCATAAGTAACATGATATATCAGTTTAGGCCATAATAGATTAATTGCTAGATCCTTATCCAAATTTTTTTTAAATCAAGGCGGGCAGGAGGCTTTTATTTTATATTTTTTATTTTTTCAATTTTGCAGATTTTTTATTGACCTGGTCAATCGTGTAATTTTATCTACAATACCCGAATAAAAGTCATAGTAAAAGGTTCAATTATCTCTTACTTCACATCATCACCAATCTTTTTCAACCAATGACCCTTATTTAAAATATATACGCATGTATTACAGCAATTACCATCTTTTCAGCTGTCAATATCATGTCGACTTTTGCAGGATTTAAAACAAAAGAAGAATGGTAGATGAATGCGGATCCCGATCAGAATTAAGAGGAAGAAAAACAGAAATAAAAAAATCGAGGCGGGGGTATAAAATCGGGGCGGGCGGGGATGAGAATCTAGGAATATTTTTATTATGGCCTTAATCTTATATTTATTTATATTATAATGTAAATTTCTTTTGTAATTCATAATACCCCCCAGTTCAATATTGGGAGGTGGGGGTGTATATAGTGATCCAGATGTCCGTCCATCTGTCTGTTACGTTTTGGGGTACTCATCTCTTATCCGCAAGTTCTCTTATACCACTGAAAGAAATTTAATGAGACTTTCACAGAATCTTTGTTACATAAAGCCATTGTGCACCTCCTATTTTATTTTATTGGATCAGACACATAAATTGGGTTTCTCAGAGAAAAAACATTGATATGGCCATTCTTTCTATGATTTTGAAGGATACCCCAACTCTTATCGGATTCATTACATAATGTCATTGTGCACCTCCTATTTTTTCTTTTTGATCAGACACTTATTTCGGGTCTCTGAGAGCAAAACATATTATACCTCTAATTTTATTGAGAAAAGTACTTGATAGGATATTATTATACAATAAATCTTTAGTCCATCCTGCTCCCCACAAACAAATACAGTATAGGTATAAAAAGAATAGTGATTTGTTTCTGGAGTCTTTTGTAGAGATGATCAATAATAAATTGTATTGGATAATGCTAGAAGATTGTTGTGACAGTAAAATGAACTGTGACAAGAAGGGATGTGGTTAGAAAAGTTAGGTTCATGCTCGCTCTAAGAAATGTAATAAGAGTTCAAAGGACTTTTTAAGCTTTAGTGTACAATCATGGGTGCGTTCATAAGATTGAGAAAGTTTGAGAGTTAAAATTAATGGTTACTAAGAGAACTGATAATCAAATTAGAAGGAATATACTCAGTTTTGGTTTTGAGCCCTGTAGTGCGATGGCACCTTGTAATTACTCGACCTTCCCTGTCCATAGATCAATACTGACAGACCTGTCACATTGTCTTCAGAATTGACAATGCAAATAATACCCTTTCTCTGTGGCTCTCGGTTGACAGGTTAAAAAGATCGCTACCTTCAATTTTATTATTATGCACACAGAAAAATGTCAATACAGGAGATCTGAAAGATATGAAATGTGGGACAGGGAATAGCAAAGATAAGTCTTTGATCCGTAGGGCTTAAAAACTGGCTCGTTGAAATGTTTGAAGAAGAACCCTGTCTTTTGTAGGAAAAAACAAACAATTTTCACACTGTTAGATATGTTTTTGAAATGTAGCACCTGTAAAGTTCAGGATCTTAGAACTCCCTCATGTGGTTCAAATATGATTGAAGTACTTTGATGATCTTAGAATAGTTCTATTGTATTACAGATAGGTAGTGCAACATCAATAACATGGGGTGTTGTGCAACTCAATATTCAGATATTGATTGCCATTTTACTATACCCGGGTAGATACTTTTTCTTGAGTTGACTATAAAGTTATTGAATACTTTTAAAATGAAAGTTTTTTTCTCCTAAGAATACTGAGTACCAGACAATTCACTTGAATTTTCAGAATCTTAAATTGATGTGCAAAAACAATGCTTGAAATTAGTTAAACTATCATTACTTCTTCATTTTTTCTTTTCTGATTTTCAATTTTTTTATATTAATTTTTGAAACATGTTAATTTTTAAGGGTGGAAGAACTTAATAATTAATTCTGTTTCTTCTTATTATTTTTCTGACTTTCTAATTATGTGCATGTGATTTCTCAAAAACTACTGAATGGATTTTAATGAAATTTGCAGGTACAATGTGTTATAATCTATAGTTATTTTATCTGAGAAAAAAATCAAAAAATCACTTCCGGTGCCAAGTAATAGACCATTCCCTGAATTTAAAATGACATATTGTCAACAGATAATCTCAAGAACAGCAAAGAATATCAATGTGAAACTTTTAGGGATTATAGATTGTGATAAATACTAGCCAGGATGTGACTTTCTGTTCCTCTTCAGTACTTCTGGTCAGTACTGCATACCAATTAAAAAGTCAATTTTTAAAACTTTTTTCCTTAATATTTTTTTTATACATGTAATATTAGATCTAATAGAGGCTCTTCTGATAATGCTCAATAAATTATTTGCTTTAAAATTTATAAATCCAAACCCAAGATATTTGCATCTTAATATTTGAAGCAGTGTGGTCCAAAATGGTGGCTGTCTCGATCTGTTGACTCTGATGAGATAGTTGGTGTTTACGGAGACAGCCAACTGTCTGGTTGACCAAAAGTGCTGTAATGATCAATGAAAGGTGAAGAAATTGTCAGATCTGGCAGATCTTGGAAATGGATAGTTTGTCTTCGAAAACATATTAATACTCTGATCTCCATATGCAATATAAGATAAGTAATTTGTCCGGTACATTTAATTTTAAATAAACTATATGAAGATGGAGAATAAGATGGAAGATTTCTCTCTCCTTGCAAATTTAAGAGGTCACATCTAGTTTATTTCATATTGCTAATTCTGTTATAATACATGAAAACTGTTTTACATGTACTATTGTTTGTCATTATAAGCACACAATAAGGCTAGTGAATTTCTTTAAAAAACTGTGTCACTTTTGAAATTATCACAATTAATGAAATTAATTTGTTATTATCTGAGCTAGCATATATTTATTTATTGGCACATGATTAACTTAGTTGTGTACACTTTTGAAAGAATGTTAATGCATATGAAATCATATTTCATCAATGAATTTAATCTAGAGATGCATTGTTTAAATTTATATAATAAATAATGATTTTGCTTTTAGTAAGTAAATTGAAGAAGTTTGCCATTATCTTAAAGTAAGTACTTTGCATTATCATGTAGAAAAAAAAATTATTGACCTCTTCCAGGCTCCATGTGTTAATGTAGACAATAACCAAACTGTAAATGAATAGACAGTACTCACATTGTAAACAAAGTTTTATTCATAGAGAGCTTGTCAATATAAAATGTATGTGTGCCCCTTTCTTCCTGCTGTAATTAAGATTGCACAATCTCTTTGAAAGTTTTTGTGATATTTTATGAGTTCAAAAACCTCTGTTTACTAGATACTCAAATAGTGATCAAATATTAACAATTTTGATTCCCTTGAGTGCTTGCAAATTGAATCACCCAAAGGCCTTGGAACACATAATCATTTAAGATCATCAATGTATGTAATAAACAATTTTTAAAAAAAATCTGATTGTTGCTTGGGAAAACAAACCTGTCAAGGAGGATAAACTTCAGAGTTAAAAAGGTAGAAGAAGTTGCCTCCCTTTTCACATTAAGAAAAAAAAAAGTTCCTTGTTCAATATCAATGGGTTTTTTTTTCAAATAGGATTGAGTATCAAATACTGTAATTGATTGAAAGTTGATTTGCATTTTGCTTGT
Organism: Saccostrea glomerata; assembly: GCA_003671525.1. Lineage (NCBI taxonomy): Eukaryota > Metazoa > Mollusca > Bivalvia > Ostreida > Ostreidae > Saccostrea > Saccostrea glomerata. The sequence goes on along the minus strand of PRKT01000138.1, from coordinate 590,056 downwards.
GGCAAAAATTCAAATGACTTGTATTTTGATATTTACTGAAAGTGGCTATGACAGTTTTACCATATCCTGTGGAAGGTTTAATAACTTTCATCACAGCAGATGACAGGTACATCAATATTTTATGAGAAAATAGCAGGATCTCCCTGCTGCTGTTGTATTTACTTTCTGCTCAAAGGCACAATGTTAGATGTCAAACAAAATATTGTTTTCCTCATCAGTTTGGGGACACTGTAAATTTTACTGAGTATAAACTATAAACCCCCTTTTTGGGGCCTGAAAATTGGGGGGGGGGATGCAGTTTGATTACAAAATAAAAAAATCATGGTACCAAATTTTTTACCAAGCAGCAATCTGGATAGCTGCAGAACTGTAGCTCTCCGAAAAAATATATATTGATAGACGGGAGAGCTACAGTGCCACCCATTGAATAAACTGTATACTTATTGCTCACAAAAAAGTATGCTGTTTCTGGATTAATTCTTCCAAAGTCTTACCTCAACTGCAAAAAAGCTAGATTTCAATAAAGTCCTTACTCCTCTATCAATTACTTTTGTAGTTTACATCTGTATGAAATGCGTTGGACCGAATTATCTTGCAAACCAAAATGGCAGTATAAATTGAAGTGATAACAACTGCCACAGGGGTGGCAAAACTTAAGTTTTAGAGTGCCACCCACCTGCACTGAGGGGTCCAGGGGTGGGGGGTCAGAGTGGACTTCAGCTTATGAAGCTTCATCTTTGCGGAGGGTATATTGCTGTCCATGCAAGGTCCCGTGGTAGATTATGCCACAAATACTGTGGCCAAAATTCTATTCTTTCCTAGCTTGACACTGAAAAGGCATGAAAAACATATTGCATTATGTCATTAAAGATATAATAAGAAATAACAATTTTTTACATGTAAATGTTTATAGCCCCCCCCC
>PRKT01000138.1:563795-588258 GCA_003671525.1 Saccostrea glomerata | reverse complement strand
AAAGTGGCTACCATACAACAGAGTCGTCCTCTTAAGGAAATCTTTATTGTAGAGATAAATTATTTGATGGAGGGTTAATTCATCTTATGAATGTTTAATGTAATATTCTTCACAAGTTACATCATGTGCATTAATTATTCACAAGAAGGTTACAGAAAATCTCTAATGTATCTAAGACAGCTGTAATTCAGTTTCTTGGGAGGTTCTTCTTTGAGTAAGGTATCACAAATGTGCTCTTTAGAAGGAGGAAATCTGTTGGGATGTGTTTATTTCAAAAACATAAGGAATATTTTTTTTGAATTGCTAGAATACTCTTGGATAATGTACACTGGGCATGCAAGTTTTCTTTGAGTGATTTGATAGATTGTACCAGAAATGTAGTCATTGCCATGACGATTCCACACACTCGATTCCAAACAAGGAAATCGCTGGACAATGTTCTCATCATTAATGGGTTTGTAAAAGCCAAGCAAAAACATATATTCGTTTCCCTTAATGAAAAAGCTTCTTTTTTTTTATAATCAATATGTATTTATCGTTTTGTCCTTTATTTTGAGACAAGCTGGAGAAACCTGTTTTTCGCTTTCAATTTTATAAACATTTCACAAACATTTTAACTGGAGTTCGGTTTGAGATTGCATTGCATTAAGAAATGAACATGTTTAACCAGCAAAACTAAGATATGCCTATAAGATTTAAATATTGTTTCAAGAATGCAGTAGTTTCCAAGGAAGTAAATTTCTTACCAATTAATGATGATATATTTGTATTTTTTTTCTTTAAAGCAAGCATTTTCCAATTACAGTAAAACTCGTTTAGTACGAACACTGATATTGTGAATTCACGGATAAAGCGAAGTTATCTTGGATCATAAGCTTTATAAATTTAACGAATCCTTATACATATTATTATAACGAATTACATATTGCGAAGTCCCAGAGACTTTGTTATAACCAAGTTTTTACTGTGACATATGGATTTTTTTGTATTATTATTATTTGGCTACTATTGCAATTGACAGTTTCAGACAGATAGGTGGGGAAAACAATATATTTTTATTGAAATAATTGAAACTAAATGCTATATTAATTTATATTTTTTCTGACAGCAGAATCAAATTACAGCTTTTCTTGAAATATGGATATTAAAATTTGTGGTAAACACATTTATTCCTGCTTTTTTCGGCCTATACATTCAGTTGTAAATAAATGAGACTGTTAGTACTTAACAACTGGATTAATAATGAAAAACTTTTAACACCATAACTATTTTGGCAACTTTTCTTTGGAAAATCCCTTTGTGAAACATTAGACAAGGATGACAGTAATAAAATAATTAAGCTTGATTTATTCATTAAATGCCTTGTGTCATGTATAAGGCTTGAGGAGAAACTGAATACATTGTCATCAATACAGCAGCTTTATTAAATTCTTTTCCATGTGCCAATACATCACTTCTAATCTCCAGAAAACCTCGCTTTTCATTCCCTTGGATTTGTATTCAGTTTCATTTTCAGACGTATAAAAGAAAAGATGCTAAGAAGCCATTAACTTGACAAGATTTGTGATTCGGCCATACAAACTTCGTATAAATGCATGGCATTTAATTTCTGATAATAGATTTGTTCTTTGCATCAATAGGTGATATTTGTGAAAATGTCAGTGCAGATAATGCTAATAAGTCCGGATCCATCTTATCACAAATTTCTCCTTACCAACCAAGATAGTGTTATCATGGCTCGGAGCTTTCAGAGGAATATTAGCTTCCATTCCAATTGATGTAGGGAGTTCCGCGATTGTCAGCAAGTGGTTTGTGGAGTTATTCGCGATGACAGCAGTTGCTACATGTAAATGCCTGTATAACTCTGAGATAGTAAACCTTGGTCTTTCAAGTCGTCATTGTTTGTTTGTGATAGTTTTCATTGGACAGTCAATAGAAAGTTAAATTGACTGCCAGTGTAGGCACTTTCAATATTGAAGTTGGCCACGCTTCATTTGTCAATATGAATATCACATAAGAAATGATGTGCCATTTTATTTTGGCTGGCTTAATACCTTTGTTTCAGGAATGTTCATGTAAACAGAAAACTGGAAATAGTTTATCATACCTGATAATTGACTCACCAATCAGTGGCATCATATCTTCACTCACCTTTGTTTAAATAAAAACATGTAATTGGATGTGTTAACAGAAATAAGGTGATATTTATAAAGTATCCGTTGGTTCATTCCTTGTAGAAACTAAAGGATTAACTTTCAATTCACTAGCAGAAATTTTCAGAAAAAAGTTGGATTTTGTGAGTGAAGCAGCATGGCTTGATCTTATTGTGAAATTAGTAAGATGGGCCTTTGTGGATTTGTATCGAAGTTTTAGTGACAGATTTTGGAATGGGTACAGATGTAATGATAAGGCATGTTCATATGTCCCATCCAAACCCCAAATACTGGAAGTTGAGCTTGGATGTTAAGTCTGTTAGTAGGGGTGGGGTAGGACAAAGGACCATCAAATTACCATACAAGCGATCCTATGGTCTCTCACGCTCCATTGTATGTGTCAGTGCAAAAATTCACAAAAGGTAAAGCAGTATTCATCCTCAGTTTCAATTTAAATTTCAGATTTTAAGTTTATTTGTGCTTTTTAAAATTATTTATACTGAATTGACATTTAAAACCATGACTTTTCATAATTTACTGGTATTTTTTTTTTACAATAAAAAACTATTAGATTGTGTAACTTAATTTCCCCTATTTATATTTTTAATCTTGATTTAAAAAGTACATGTTTACAGAAACAAGCCAAAAAACCTCATTTCATTATAATTTTTTTTTTACAGTTTATACTTTAAAATGCGATAGATCATAAAATCATCATTAATTTTAAAAAATAAATAGTGGGTATGTGCTAGTATTTTGAAAATGGGTAAAATTTTCTAAAGGTTTAATACATCTCAAAAAAAAAGAAAAGAAATAGAAAGTTTCCAAAGGCAAATAAATACTTTCAAAAAAATTATTCTTGGAGTTAAAATATTTTGAATGGATATTGTTTTGATTAAATTCAAACTTGTTAATGTCTCTCTCTCTCTCTCTCTCTCTCTCTCTCTCTCTCTCTCTCTGTCTTGATTATCATAATGAAGCTATGATGTCTGCAGTTTTTTCTTGATCCCATTATTGGAGTAAAAGTAATTTTCTGCCTTTCTGAATTTCTTACAAAAAAAATTGGGAAAAAGAAACATCGTAAAATGAATTTCTTATAAAAGATATTGAAAAAAGAAACATCATAACAAAATGATGATATAGTTTTGGTGCGATAAATATGGCTCACAATTTAGAGTGGGATATATTATAGATCAATCCAGGATGGTTTTTAAGGATAGAATTGTCATCTTCTATTTGATGTAAATGTGTACGGTGTATTTTATGTTGACCAAATTTACCCAAAGCAATTGTAAAATTTTATAGCTTGTCAATGAAGTACTTGAAATTGAACAAGGGACTAATAAAGATACATGACTGTAATGTTAAGGTAAAGTTCTAGGGATTCAGCAAATCTTTGTAGAAAAGATTTCTCAACACTGAGAGAGATATGAATATCAGAATGAATAAGGTCTTTAGAATCAAATTTAGCATTAAATCTGAAATAACCTGTAGGCTGATTAGGGCCGATCAATAGAGCTTGTTCCCTTTCAATACAGTTGTTTTGGAGTAAGTTTGCACTGGACATTGTTGGTTTACACTTAAACATTGCGTACCTAGATAAGATAGGGTCGTTATTGACCAAAAGAATTAAGTCAAATACAAGAATTAGTGCAAAGTTTTATTAAAGGTAGGGACATAAAAGTGGTCAGCCCGGGAAGAATGTTTGGACAGAAAATGGACATGTTGCCAAAGCCTTTGTGCTAGCTTATAACTTATAGACATGATTGATTTCTATTATGGAAGTCAAGGTGTCCCCTAATCAAAGATACCTGGGTATTGGGAAGGCAACTTAATTTGATTGACCATTGACTACTTAATGATGATGAACAATTATATTAAAACTTGTACATATTTCAATATACTCTCATGATTTGTTTTTGCAACAAAGTTTGTTATATACAAATGTATTACAAAATAAGGTTGTTGACAAGAATCATCAAATGATAATGTAATGATTTGGATATGAAGACTTGCCGAGATATTTTGATGCCATAGTACGTATGACATTAGTAAATTGGTATTCTGAAGATGGATAATACGAAAGGGGATGAAAAATATTCATCCAGTTAATTGGTTTGTTCAAGTAATAACTTGGTCTTTTAAGTATGTATGGTCACATGAGTTTTATGAATCAATATTTTCTAATTTCAATTTATTTTGGTTAGATATTCAGAACAAATAATTTTACTAAAGATGTCTTTAAAGGTTCATACAGAACAATTGTGCACAGTTTTACAGTGAATACCGGTATAAATCTTAATAAAGATATTGAAAGATGCTGTTATAAAAATATTAATCTCAATTAAAGAAAAAAAATTGGGTCAGGCACACAAGAGTCTTTGTTCCAGTCTTTTTAGTACAAAGACTTAGCTGTTCCCTTGTACAATTTACACAATATTATCATAATAATTCAAAGTTTATGTTAGCCTTAAAACATTTTCCAACACATGCTTTGGCATATGAAAGTAAACACTCCAAAGATGTATTTGTTGATTGTTGGATAAAGCATCTTGACTGTAATTTCTTTCCCAGGTATGGCTATATAAAGGTGTTATTGTTTGTTTTCAGACGAGGCATTCCTCAGGGCTCCCTCAATGAACCCTACTCAACCATCGAGACCCAGCAAGCCATCCCCGCCGAGTTCCTGGATACAGTCACAGAAGCCCTCACTAGGCAAGACACACTTCTTATTCCTGTAGTCATGTCTGTTCCTAAATTCTGTTTAGCTCTTTATGCCTTGTCATTATTTGTTTATGACACAAAGAACTGGTTGAATTGGTAATATAAATAATTTTCTTGTCCCTACTTAGTGAAATCTTTGAACAAATAATTAGGACCTGTCCATCTATGTAGGCATTTACATTATGAAATGTAGTTTGTGTATGGTACTTTGCTCTGTGAGTTTAAAAAAAAGAGATCCTGATCGATTTGGTCTTTTTCGGTAAAAATTGTCAAAGTCTAAAAAGCAAACTTTGACAAATGGATTTCTTCAATAAAAAAAATTTATTTATAATTATTTTTTTTTTCTTAAGCTTTGAATGGCAGATTTGCAAATTGTTGGATTTTATAATTTAAGCAAGTGGAAAATTTGAAATGATTTTCAAGGTTAAAAGTTTATTAAGATCATCTTATTTACTTGGTTTCCAGTGTTTGAAATTGGTGTAAAAAGTCACCGAATGAAAGAGTTTTATGATTACAAGACAGTCATTAATTGTATAAAGAAATTTGTTTCTTATAAATTTTTATGGGTACATGTATTAAGTTTGCTTGCCCATAGGTTTTCAGTGCTGTATGCTTATTTCAAAGGTTCAAAATTAATGATTTTTTTTTCATCTAGACTGATAAAACAATGCTTTCAATTGGACCAATTTTTTTTAAAATCCCAAATAATTTATGATTTTTTGTTACAGTTATCATGGCACCCCTTCTAGCAGTGGACGATCGACCCCCACACTAACAGAGGCCCAGAGTACCCTCCCTGCCAAAGTGAGGGAATGGGGGACCGGGAACACCACCGAGAGAAGCAGCACTGGCTCCACATCCACAGGATACTCCTGGGATGTAAGTCATAGTCTCACCAAGTTTTGTCTGAATCAGTTCAGAAATGACACCAGTAGTCTGTGTGTGTATATGTTTAGAGAGAAGTCTCCAATTTGGATTTTAAATGGCATGCATATAGCAAATTGAGAATCAGATAGTCAGAAGTCAATCAAACATTTTTTTTAGATTTATTATTGGAGCTTTAAATAATATTTGTGTGTTACCAGCATAATTTTTTTTACAGTGTGTTCTATAATTTTATGGTAGGATTAGTTTTTTAAAGACACTTACTTTGAGGAATTTAAATTCAAATGTTTGCTTCCTTGTAGAACTATTAGGTTGTTAGGTTGAGTAGAGAAATGTGTTGATACATTTTGTGATGTTAAGACATATTTTTTAAAAAAAATGTCCCAATGATTTTCAATTCATGACCTTAAACAGAATAAACGCTTCAAAGTAATGTTGATGTGAATTATTTTCCTATCAGATATCAATAAAAAAAGGATACTTTGTGCAGAAATGAGACATTATCTTGCAAAATAATTCAGAAAATGGGTGCAAAGACCACATTAAGACATTTAGATTATCATGAAATCTTTGATGTGTTGCCTTTGATAAAATTTAAAAAATATTGATAAATTAGATTTAAAAAGAACCAAATATTGATTATAGTTGAAGAAAAAAATATAAAAGCCCTTTACTAATTTATAGGACCATTTATTTTAATCAAGTTAAAAAAATTGTTTTAAAAAGAGAGAAGAGAGATTTTGTTGTGAATAGAGGTTTGATACAAAGCTTTTTGAGTTTTTATGCAATTAATTTCATCCTATATGGGTCGAGATGTAGGGATGTTAATAAAACAATTGAATTTGAGTATCTTCTCATATTATGATGGCAACAGTGCCACATCTGGAATCACTCAGCCCTCTTGGTTGGAAGGATGACATCATTTGACAGATTGATATCTCCATGGTGATGAAAAAATATTATGGAAGTGGAGTCAGAAATTAATATTTAACTAGCAGATATCTTGTAAACCTGTTTAAACAGAAAGGACCTGGCCATTGTAGAAGTGATATAAGTTTACTTGAAACAGCAGCAGTGTCAATAAACATTAAATATTTGTTATCAACTGTTCTCTTAATCAAGATTTAAGTAGAGTCAGAAGCCTCCAATCGGGGGCTATTCATCACACTGGTGTTTTGGTTTTTAAGAATGGTGAAAAAAAAGTTTACCTTAGATTTATTCATCTCCCTTTTGGCATTGTTCAATTTTTTTTTAATTTATGACTAGGAATATATTTTCATAAATTTGTTGCATTAAAATTCAAACATTAAACATCAACTAAACCCAAACCCTTTATCACATGGGTGGTCCCCACATTCAAAGACAATTTTACTGACACTTGAAATAAAATTTTTGAAAAATAGTGATCTCTGCATAAGAATGAACTTTCTAGTACCTGTTATAGAATTAATAAAAAGGCAATCTTATGATCGTAAACTCAAACATCACTCAAAGACTCCCAGGTTCAATCTTGTGATGTTTTCTTGGAGCAAATGGGCATATACTCAGGTCCCTGCAGGCACACAGTCCATAAAGTGTATTGTCTTAGTCTTCAGGCCTGGGATTATGGAGCTTTTATTCAAATTTTTTGCTCTGTTAAAATACCAATTATTTTAAAGTATATACAATTAAATCTTTGAACTTGTAACATCTAGCACTTGCTGTCCTTTTTCTGCCAGCTGGAAACTGTTACCTGACAAAAATTCTTTGGATGCAAATTATTTTGTTTTTATCATTGATTTCAGAGTAATTATAAATTGTGAAGATAAAAATGCACTTTACACAGAGTGGCATTAGTTCTTGAGTTGTGCGAACTCTTAAGACAAAGAGTTGAGTCGGTTCTAGTAATAGTCTATAGAACGTCACTTTATTGTGATTGTATAAGGATGGCAATTTGATTTCTGTGTAAATGGATCTGACTCCTCTAATAGATTAATAAGCAAAAGGTAAAGCTTGGATGAGTTTGTTAGATTTCCCATGACAGATAGGAAAATGAGACCAATTAAAAAAGTCAGTGGCAGTCCTTTTATTAAAATTAATGTTGCAAGATGTGAAAGCTTTTGTGAAGTTTGTCAAGCATTTTAAAGATCCCCAGCTTACAAAAATGAAAACAGCTCCTTGAAAATTATGCAACAGACAGCACAAATTTCAACTTTGTTAACGGCTTCCTTGGCAGGAATTGAGATTTTTAGTAATAACATCTTAGTGGAAAGAGAAGTCGTCCATCATTGTGACATACAGAAGTATGCTACAGCTTTAGGGCCAGGGTATTTTGGTTCTAGACTAAGTAGATTATCACACTCTCCGTGCTTTCTATTTCACATTCTAAGTGTTCTACCAATAATTGACGGCCTGATCATAACTTTCCTATCCTCTAATCAATGTCCTCTATACCTGGTAGTGTCCCTGGGTTAGAAGTGGTTGACAACTCTCGGATACCAAGGACCTGTGTTGATTTACCCTCCACAAGCTTTATTACTCCTCCTGCATAAATCAATATAAATCAGCAATTTATGACAAATTAATAACAAATTTTCTATTAGTTTCGGCATAATATTGTTTACAAAGTGTTAAAAAAATTCAAATCAGTTCATCCATTTTCAAGGTGTTTTTTTATTTATCTGAAATTGTATTCCATGCTGATTTGGCCCACTAGTTCTCTTCACAAGACTTTGTTTGATGACATGTATTTACATAACTTCAAATTTACAAGCACCCATAACTCAGCTACAAGTTAAAGAAAAACCTCAAAGGATTACAGAACAATCAAGCAGGAAACCACACGGAGGTTTCACATTTGAACATTTAACAAAGAATGTATTTAGATTTACATAAAATTCTGAACATCTCAAGTTTATTAAAATTAGTAGTTAAGATGTTCAGATTTAATAAGTAAATTAGTGGTTAAGGAAAAGTACAGACATTCTAGCATATAAGAAGTTCCCAGAAACTACTTTCTTAGATTTCTGATATCAGAGTCTCCTAACAAGGATGAATTATCTTTTACTTCATATATCCACAAGGAAGTTTTTGATCACTTTGTGCATACTGATAACAGCATTTAGATATGTTTCCTCTTTATTTCAGTGCAAATATACTCACCTTTAATACTTGTAATTATTTTCAAATTGATCAGGTCTCCTTTTATAATAAAGATTCAAATTCGTTCAAGCCATATATAGCCCTCAGAACAATCATAGAACCACATTAAAGGTTTAAAAAATTTGCTTAATAGCTATAAATATTGTAGAAAGCCTTTAAATAACCAGGTCTTAATAAACAAAATTTTATTGCAAATATTTTACACTGATTTGTTTATTTGCAGGAATTTGACAAGCAGGCTGCAAAGACAGTACAACATTTGTTTGAGGAGATTGATTCTGTTTTGTTTGAGCAGAGCCGAGGTGCCCCGCCCTATATTCACAAAGAGTGCCAGGAATGGGGGACCCAGTTTCCACATCTCAGGTGTGTAAACATGCTCCTCCAGTTCTCAAAAAAGGGTTATATATCACTCAGTCCTGGCCTTTGTTAGATTACAGTGCGTAACAAGAAATTTGATCAGGTTATCATGGACAAACATTTGTAATCAATTTTTGAGAATTTGATATTTGAAGACCACATTTTAAAAATAAGCTGCAACATGTCTCAATCTTGTTAGTTTGATAGGAAATATGATCTAATGTGAATAGCACACTGCTGAGCATTTAGAGATTTATCATACTCAGTATTTACACATTGAAATTGAAATTTAGATTGAAAGCTTTCCCGATTGATGATCTTAATTTTCAGATTTTTTTGCTGAAATAAACTGAAAGCAAGATCCCTTGGTGGATGTTTCATCAATAAAAAAGCATTACTAGAACAACCATACTAAATACACATTTCAAATGCATCAATTTATTCTGTATATTATGCATTGAGTAAGCTTGTAGCAAAGACAAGATTTGAAAATCATTCTTGTATGAATTCCTTGTGTAGGGTAAAGATTCTCTCTCTTTTGTCATATTTCTCTCAAAAAATGTCCCTTGGTTAGATGTGCAGGAAAATTAAACAAACTCAGAGGTCAAAGTAAAAAAATTATATCAACATTAAACAGAGTATATCTTCTCTCTTCTTAACCCTCTAATTAGAATTTCACCCAAAGTGTGCCCTAGGGTAAGGGATTTACAGTGAATTTAGACCAAGTGTAAAATCAAAGGTCAAGGTCAATCCTTTTCTCTCTGACTAAATAACCTTCAGTTCGTAGTCAAATTTGTATTAATTTGTAAGGGTGCCTATTTTTACATTCCTTTTTTACTTTTACTCTACCCATAGTTTTGTCATGTCATTACTTTTTCTTACCTGTCCTTTATTTTCTCTCTCGTTTCACTCCTCCAAAAATAAATATTTTCTTGACTAATTTATTGAAAAACAAAGAAAAAGAATATGCTGTAGGATTGTTGCATTCGTTACAAATTGCATTTTTATTCAAATAATGCAATTCAAATGCATAAATTTTACAAAATAAACAATGCAAGGGCTGGGTGGGCAGGGAAAGCCAAAGACACAAAACAACCTACGATTCTCTGTAACAAACATTGCATTAATCGAACATTCCCCAGTAAATGTATTTATAGTGAGTGCTAAAGTGCTTGTGCATGAAAAACCAGTTTCTTTAGATACAAAAATTCACGGAGAGTACGTAAGAAAAAACGTAAAGAAATAAATATAGTTGTTTGTGATATAACAGTTGTATATAAGAGTGGGTTCTACTGTTTAATACCTTATTTTATAATCACATAAAGCCAGAATTTAATGCATGACTTATTTGATATTCCACAGAATACTAGGAAATCAGCTGATGAGTCCAAAGGACCAGGGATTTCAGCTGATTGAGCGAGAGGGGTCACGACCCATGACAGGAAGTCTTGGATTGGTGGATGTTACAGAGACTGAGATTGCAGATACTCAAGATATTCAGGGGTCAGTTCATATCCACTGGCAGAATCCAGGGGCCTGTTTTACAAAAGAACAAGTTTTTAGCCTTAGTCACTAGTTCTTTTTTAAAACGGGTCCCAGTAATATATCAGAACTAAAACTTAATTAATTCTCAAAAACTCGTAGTCATGTCAGTTACAAATTTTGACAATTTTTGTCTACAAGATGTACTATTTCAATTTAGTAGATAAAATTTTGGTGAATAATGTTCAATTTATTTATTAGATGCATTGGTTAAATTTATTCTAAAATTTCTTATAAATGTGTTTTCCACCAACAACCTCAGGTATTTAGTAAATATAAATTAAGACTTTTAATGAACTTTAAAAAGCATATATGAATTTACCATAATTAAAGGAATTTTGTTTTGGTATTTTTTATAAATTGCAAAATTTACATTTATACAGTGTATTTGTATAGGAGACAGCAAGGTTGTCAATCGGAACATGCTGAAAGTGTATCCAATTCTGTTTTAATCTATTGATTTTTTTCATCATTGATTTAAAAAAGAATGTAATTGTATCTCTATTATTTAGTGTGCATGTATGAATAAATCTTAAATGTCACAGTAAATTTCATATTTAGGTTTCAATTAATGTGTTCATGATAATGAGGTAAAGTTCCCATCAATAATTAAGTGTCCAATGATTAGATCATTTCTAATTCAAACCTGCCACACCATGGAGTTTTCTCTAGTCATATTGCATTACCCGAGTTAGATGCGATCAACTGGATAACTTTTTTTTGCTAGTACTTGGAAAATTAAAATTTAAATATTTATTGTTCCTGTTTATTGGTTTCCATAGCAATCATTCTGCATAAATTTGATAAGCCTGTCTGAATAGGATTGATACATTTGACAACTTGTAGGAATTATGCGTTGTTGTCAGATAACCAATATTTGATGTCCTATGTACCCCGGGGAGACCCATTAGTCTGTAGTGCTGAGTCACTCTGCTATCTCTCCTGTGTATACATTGTGCACACAATGCACAAATGATTATATTTCTCATCTTCTGCTGTGTTTCCTAAAGCAGAAAAAATTATGTTAAAATTAGGTCCGTGTCTGGAAACTCAATATTGATGAGTAAGAGGAAAAAATTTTCTTTATTAAGCTCACCAGGACCAAAGATCTATTTAAGTTTATACTTTCACTGTATATCTTTAATTATCTTTAATTTGCCATCATTATTATGAACTTGTCCAATTTTTTTTTCTCGAAAGAAAGTGCCATTTTTAAATCAAACTTGCTCAGTATATGCAACCCACGCTGGCACTGAAACCCTCACTTCGAAAAGTGTTGAAAGTATGAAGCCAGGTACCTAATGTTAAGGATAAGGAGACTTCTCAGAATTCCGTTAGTAAACATTGCTTTGTATTTCTTCTGTAGATTATCATTGTCAGGGAAAAGTGTTCGAGTTAAGAAGCCCCCCATTGAGGCTCGCTCAAACCGACATGGGGTGGATGCTCCCATCACTGAGTTCACTCATCTAGAGGAGGAAATCTTTGAGCAGGAGGGAGAATATGAAGAAATCATAGCAATCGAATACAGAGACTTGTAAGTCTTTTGTGTTTCATAGGTGCTGTGTATTATAGTTAAGGCTGTATACCTCATTTAACTTGAGAACTAAAACTGATGGGACCTTGTTGTAGATATGAGGACAGTTCCAATGACAAGAAACAGTTAACCCCCAGAAGACGGCGGGTGGGCTACCCTCCCATCACCCCCAATGCCAGTATCAAAGACAGTGTAATCAGCTCTGCATTTGACAATATATGGCAGGAGGTAAGATAAAATTGTCAGCACTTGCTGTACTGGTATGCCTTTTTTCTTCTTAGACATAAGCATTGCTGTCGTAACGTTTTCATGAGTACTAGCTTTATTGGTGATTAATTTGAATCTACAGACTCGTAAAGTAGTCCTTTGTCAGTTGCTTTCAACAAAAATGTTTTCTTTTACAGATTGTATCATGGATGCAGCCACTTACAAGGAAATACACAGCTCTGGTTCTTGGTAAGATAATTACAGTGCTGCATGTGATGTGAATAGAATTTCTTCTGTTATTGTGATATAATGTACATGTATTCGTCTTTCCTTCTGCAGATGAGAGTAAGCCTATTCGGATTCCGATATTGGAGCAGATCCGTCCTGACCACCTGTTACCCCCCTCACGGGAAACCTCCTTCAGCTTCCTTAACAACAAGGTACAAAATATTTCCCTGGATGTTCAGCTATTTAGCTCTATACACACTTTTCTTGTTTGCGATATAAATACCCCTGGCTTGTTTTGTACAGATTCAGAGGTCCAATACTACAATAGGAGTGACTGGTCCTCGATTAGAAAATGTTCTTCACATATCTACAAAGAAACTACAGAGTCGGGAAACTACCTCCCTTCAGTAAGCAGTTGTTTTAAATTGACTATCATTTAACTATTCAAGTTTATTATATCTATTTCTCTGCAATATGTCAGTTTTTGATGAAATCAGAATCCGAGCCTAAAACTCAATGTGTAGTTCTGTGTATTGAAATTTTACCATTGTTGATCTTATAAGTGTTATGTTTTGTAGCGACTCTGACCCAATAATCAACACAGCCCGTCCTGCCTCTAGTGCTAACCCTTCTCTGAAGACGCCTAATCGTCCGTACAGTGTCAAACTGACCCAGCAGAGAGGCACGCGCAGTGGTCTGGTCAGACTGGCGCCTATTGACAGGTCCAGAACTCCCAATGTGGTAAGAGTTCAGAGGACCAGAGTCTTTATTTTTCAGTTCGTTTGATAGATGTCGTATTTTTGTGAACTTATACTTAAGAAATGTTTTATTTGTTTAGCTTATCAGAGAGACAAAACACAGAGTGAGTTTTCTATTGTCTTTATATTCCCTATATTTCTGTGGTTGGAGGGTTACTTAAGGATATGGCAAACAATAATATTCAAAATCATGTCAGAATTTTCTTTGGTTGTGAATACAGCTACTGATTTCTACTCTATGTAGGGCAATAGAGCTAAAGGAAATGGGGATTCTAATAGCTGAAACTTTAACATAATTTTAAACTAGGTGTATAATCTTAACCTCTGAGTCCATTTGTCTTGTGCTGTTGGGTACGTGCTCCATATCTCTATATTTTCTGTCATGTTTTTAACCACATTTTTTAATGATCTAGAAATATATTTGTAGAGTTGTCAATATAGCAGAAATGTACTCTTTAGATAGAAGCTAGACAGAAAAGTTTTCAAAACAAAAACATTTGTAATCATTAGCTCCACCAAGAATTCTAACTTTTCTTTTTCAGACTATCTATGAAATAGGCAATAATGTTTTCATGAAAATAATGGATAAATATTTAAATTCAAATTTGAATAGTGGAATGATATATAAATCAAAATTAAAATCAACCTGTGTTAGATAGTTTTACAGATGTATGAATATTGAGCATGGATAGGTAAATGTCAAAAGCATGTGGGATTAAAAATGTTGGAAACAATATCCATTAGCCATCATCCAGAAGTATAAGTTCCCATGTTATCAATACTGCATGAAGTGAAAAATGGAAAAGAGAGAGTATAATAATAAGCTTCATTTTACAGGAGGATGAAAAGCCTGGACCAAGTGGTGCACTCAAAGTTACTCGTCTGACCCCACAAAGTGAACGTCTCTCCTCCCCACCCACCCATCACCAAAGAAACGGGACCCTGCCCCCACTAGGCTCAGAGCAGGATGTAGTTGCCAGTCCTAGCCAGAGCAGGGCACAGGTATTTGATCACAAAGTTTTCACAAAATCTCGCTCCTCCATGTTTAGATGTTCTGCTCTGATGTATGTTTTATAAATGTTTATTTATCTTTACTGTTTAGTAGAATATATACTTGAATTATAGACTTTTTTTGTTTTATGTATGTATGTTTTATATACACAAGACTTCATGGTGAATGGAATTTTTTAATGCATCTATACTCTTTAATAAACCACATTTTTGTCTGCTTTTAGAAAAAAGTGTATAGTGCAAATCGTGCAAGTAGTGCTGTAGATAAGGATATCCGAAGCTTTAGAGATAGGTACCCAATGCCGTCCGATACCCGACCCAGTACGACCCACGCCATGCGGGTAAGTCCAGGAAACACTGTCTAAACTCCAATCAGTCACCGACCCAACTCAAAGTCAGTGTCTCAATTCTTCTCAAAATCAGTCTGTGTTTGTCAACTCTCATCAAAAGTAGTCTTTGCTTCATTTCTCTGCTTTTAATTGAAAAAGGAACTTAATATTGAATAACTTTCAGTATTTAGTGATTTATAGAAAAATATTTACTTTGTAGCTTTATACTCTGCTTAGTAAATCTTGCTATATACATGTATGTGTCTTCTTTGTCACAGTATGTGTTCAGTCAATATTTTATTATGAAATTTCTGCTTTTACTTCTTCAAAAAAAAAAGAGATGCAATTTTGATGAGTGCCAATTAATTAATGTTCATGTGTTTGGTTTTTTGGGTGGATACTTTATATATCTTCTGTCTTTCAGTCGGATACGCCTCTGGGAGGAAACACCTCACGGAGAGCCTCTACTCCATTTGGAGGGTTCAATCCTGTCCCCCAAAGGAGCACCCAGATAGGTAACTAATTGCATGCTATTCTGGGTAAATAATGAGGTCTTAAAACTCAGATTATTCTTAAAATGAGAAATATTTCCTTCTTTAATATATATGCAGATTCTGACAAGCTTTACAAAATTAATTTGAAGGTGCATCCATGTTAGGAATCACGGGTAGTGGACTACAACCTTCATCAGAATTAGGTCACCTGAACAACTATCCACCGGACATAATGGAGGATGCTGAGGTCAATCTAGACTACCACAATCAGTGGAGTAAGTCTCATAACTGCTTATGGTGATGGAATGGGATTTTTTTTCCTGTTCTGAATAATATCTTAGAGAATTTGTCATTGATAGTACATAGTCATTGCCAGCAACATTATAAAGAAACTGAAAAAAAATGCTGCACACAATTTACAGTTTGGCAAATTTCTAAGTAGGATAAACAACACATTAAATAGCATGTAGAGCTCAGCATGGCGGCTGCAAGTTATGTTGTCACTGAGGTGTAAACATGCATGTTGTTTGAAATAAAGTGTACGAGTAAATGTTTACAACTAAATATCCATATATAATTAATATTTGCTTTTTAGCATTAGTAGTTTAACAAGTTAATTAACAGTTAGTGGACTCTAATAGACAAGTGCACTTTAGTTGTACAGAGAGGTGAAGGCCTACAATCACAGTTAGAAACCTCTAATCTTTGTCTCCTAGTACTTTGTATTAATGGAAGCATTGGTAAAGAGTTCAGGAGATTAAACCTTGTTCTATTTTGATTTCCTTTTTCAGCACCACCCGATAAGGGCATAGACACTGCCTGGGGGGTCTGAGGTAGCCTATTCACTGTCACCACACCGAGTGCAGAGATATCACCAAAAATATATCACTATTATATTCTAATGTTACAGTGCATGAACTTTTCAGCTTTGCTTTGTTTTTGACTTTCCAGAGTTGTCAGTTTTTGAAGCTGAAATGTTTTTCACAGTTTCTTTATTTCATATCATACTCAGATGTAATCAGATTTTTAAGAATTGTTAATACAATAACAGCCTGATTTGGTTAGCAGTAAACTAGTGGATTATTCTGTTACAACAGGTCCAAAGCATCTTTTATCACCAAAATTCCCAGATAGCTGAGGTAAAGCCCTGCCCCCTCACTCGTGGGAATCCCCCAAATGTTTACTTGTTTTATTGACAAAATTTTCTTTTTAATTCCATTTAACATTTCTTATTTGCAGTTTGTTGATGCACAATTAATTGTGTGATTGAACATTTATATTTCATTTTTTAAAATTTCCTATATACTTGTTCCAATATGTTGTATAAGACATGCTTGTGTTAAAAAGAATTTTGAAATTTTACCTTTAATACTATAATTAGATGTACGTAGAAGTGTGATGCATACATATTTGTAGAAGATAAAGACAGTGTATCATCTGTCGATGTTCTTGTATTTCTCCTTTACCTTTATTCTGTTTCTCTTCTTTTATTCCTGTGTGATTTTTTAAATGATTTTTTAAGTCCTCTCTCCTTCACTTGGAAAAATAACAGTTACCCCTTAAACAAATTATGATTTATTATCTTTCTATAAATCTTTGATATAAAGCTTATTCTTTCAGATGATATTATATCAAACATAATTCAGTGACAGGACTATATTTGGTACAGAAATGATCTAAGTTGTATACAGTTGTTATTTTCTCCATTGCAGCGCCCTCTCCCCCCAGTCATCACAACCCATACAGAAGATATCGGCATAGTTCTATGGTGAGATCTTAACCACAAGACTAAACCCCTGCCCTTACAAGTGCCAAATCTAGACCAGACAGTGGAGACCAGTGTCCGCCCTCTCAGTAGATCTGTCCCCCAGATCTGGGTACACACGCCCCCCTCCCACGGGAGAACAGTTTATTCTGCCACTGTGAGTTGATTCCGAGGAGAGCCAGCATTCCCTGGGAGGTCAGGAGACATTCAGGAACAGTTGTAGACAATTCACCTATCTTGTAGACTTGTTATGATTGGCTGGATGGTGACAGCAGTATGTCCTGTGACTATGGTGCAGAATCTCATACCCAGATAATATCAAGCATCAAAAAGCCACGAGGAATGGCTAGGAAAGGGAACTAACTCATTCATGTCCTCCATGTGATCTCCATCGTTTACTTTAATGTTTACTGTGATATAGATATAATTATATATAATTGTTTGTGACTGACCCTCTAGATTTTCTGTGTATGTAGACCACTCCCTGTGCATTGCTTTTAGATATTTGAATCAGGCAGCTAAGGGTTTGATCTAGAACTTGTGACAATAAGTCTCTACCTCCAGTCCTCAGTTCAAGGCATCCCCTATGTTACAGATCTGAAAGGAACTTTTCTGTGATTTTATTAATTTGAACACATCCATTCCCATATTAAGAAAATCATTTTTTTTTTAAAATTGGAAATACTTTTACTCAGACAGATGTATGTTGCTGTTTACATGTAATACATTAGGCACACCTTCTCACTGTGATAAAATGGCATTTATAGATTCTATGTACAATCAGGTTATGATTTATGTACCTGTGTTTGTTTTGATTTTGTTTTTGGCCAAAATTTAAAAGGATTGACACAAGATTTAACCGTATGATATTCATCTTTATTGAATGTGTCACTTTTAAAGATCAAGCATAATCTTCATAATATCCCAATTTAGTGGAATTCCTGTACCAAGTCTTGATTTTATAGCATTTTTTGTTGTTTTCTCTGAGACAGTTTTGTTGTCTTAGTGTCTTTGTAAAACTGTTACTTCATAACACTGGTGATACATGCTGCCATGGAAACGCCATAAACATTGTTACTGTAATCTCAGGGTTTCTGTAAATAGTTATGCAATCATTTGTGGATTATACACAGATTGTGTGCAGAGGCAGTTATCATATACAAAAAACAAAACAAAAACATTGAAGTCTCTGCAGACTTTTGATGTGTGACAAAGTAAAAGAGTACATTATGGTTCCACCTACTTTTGCCCACATTCCATTCAGTGCTATATATTTTTATGGTTTTAATTAAGATGGATCACTCTGGAGATATGTACATGTATTTTCATTATTTTTTATATAGACCATGAACTGATTGGTTAAATGTCAGAGTAAAACAAGTTATTCCTTTTAATGCAATTAAAAACTCAAACACTCCTCCAAATGAAACTGCTTTATTTTTTTGTATTATAATTTTAGATTGAACTGTACAATTGAGTCTGTTTTTGAGTCTGAATGATGTTGGTGAGTGTGGACAAATTACTTGTTGTTTATTTGTTGTTTGTATGCTATTTTTCATGAAACGTATATAATGCCAACATATTAATTGTAGCTATGTGCAATATGTGATCTGCTACCAATAGCTGTAAATAAATAGGACTATTCTGTCAAGTACAAAAACTGTCTTCTTTTTCATATGCCGGCCTTGAGGTGTGAACTAATAATTGGGTCATATGGAGTGTAGCAAAAGCCCATACATTCATTGGACCATGTATTTAAATCGTAGTTTGAATCTACACATATTATTATTCTGGCCCAGGGTCCATAATGTCTGGTACATGTATATCTTTAGATAATGCAAACCTCAATCCATTTCTTAATTTTGAAGTCAAGTCTTAATTATAATAATAGCTCTTAATACTAGTCTGAAGGTTGTCTATGAAGTTTGTGGACGGTAAAATTTTTGACAAAATTAAGTATCCTAGATATACTGTATACAGGGAAATTTTCGCCCCTATCGCCCTATCCTCCTTTGGGAGAATTAATACGGGGCGAATTCAAAAGGTACATTATAATTTCTTTAAAAAACTATTACTTGGCGAAATTTAAAAACTACTACTTGGCAAAATTTACATCGGGACAAAATTGTTTTCAAGTTTGAAGGGGCGAAAATAACCCTGTATGCAGTACTTGTTGTATATCAAACTCTTTGTGATAAAGATCCAAGTCAGAATACTTTGTTTTTCATTGTTTGAAAAAAATAGTTCTAGCCATCCTGAGCTGAAACCTCAAGTTAGCCCTTGTTTGGCGTCTCTCTGTCTAGTTTTCTGTCTGTTTGTAAAATTTTTACATTTTCAAATTCTCCAGAACCAAGGGTCAATTTCAACCAAAGTTTGTACAAAGCATCCCTGGGATTTTTAATTGTTTAAGTGAAGGGCAAGCCCCAATCAAAATGGAGATAATCAATAAAAGACAAAATATAGGATGGGGCAATTAAAGAAGAAACGTGGAGACCGGTCCTTTGGATGAGACCGTATAAACCAAGGTCCCGTGTCGCAGTATGTGCTGGCACGAAAAAAATCTTTCACTGCTTAATGGCCCTAAGTGCCGAGTATAGGACAAAATTTGTAGCTCTCCACCAGCAAGTGGTGGCGTCTCCATATGAGTGAAAAAATTATCGAGAGGGATATATATGTTAAACAACATACAATCAATCAATCATCCAAACCACTTAAAGGTGAAACTTACTAGTATTTAGAAGCTTTTTAGTTTGTAAATCCGTTTTGTTCATGTCCCTTGGGGGCAGAGTGGAGCCACAATAGGAAAGTTTTGCATTGAAATATAGAGGAAAGATCTATAAAAATCTCAAGAACTACTGGAGCTTAATTTATGGCCTCAAACTTTAATATTTTGACCTAAAAATTAAGGGTACTTTACTCAAACAAAAAATTGATGCATGGATTGGTAAATATTATTTGACTGGTATTGATTTAAAATGACATCAATAATAAATCCCTGAAATATATAAGTAAATTTTAGGTTCTTTCCTTGGTATCTAGATACCGTATATATCTGGAAATTTTTACGTCGAATTTATTTTGCAAATTCGGGTCAAAATGCTGTTGATTAATTTTTATGTTTCAAAATTTTGCGAATGACCAATGCTTTGTTTATATTTTCTTATTGGTGATTTATTTTTAAGAAAAATATTTTTGCGAATGCAATGCACTCGCAAATTTGCTAAAAATTTATCTACAGCAAAAGTTTCCAGATTTACGGTATGAGACTTTGTTTTGCTTCCTACATAATTCCAGACAAATTAAATTTTGCACAGATTTCTAACCTTATGACAAAATCTTATAGAATTTCCTCAATATACTTGGTAAAGATTATTCAGGTTACCAATTTAATTGTAAATCTATGAGAAATATTGCTGATTTCTGAACAGAGTTTGTTTAATTGTGTTAAAAGTGGTCTTTTGGCCATACATGTAGTGGTCGAGTTAAATTGTTGTGTAATTTTCATCTCAAAAACTCTAAGGCTTCTTGAGATATCATGGGGAAACCGAAAAGTTACAAACAGAGTGTATAAGGATATAATGATCTTTGACCTTTTAACATCAAATTCAAAAAGAATCTTCTATTTGAAGAATTATTATACTGTGTAAGGCCATTCTTTAAACTTAATGTGAGAAAAGTACAATCTGCTTGCATAGAACAATTAATTAATATTTGATGTGTTTCACAGGGAAATTTTATATTTTGGAGATGTATAATACACTCTTAAATTTTTTTAAAATAAAAAAAGGGGGAATCTTGATCTACACTTCAGGCGCCTGTGATTGACACTGCCAGACACCACTAGCTGCAATATTGGGGCTACATCATTGAATCTTATTACCACCCTTACCAAAATATTGACCAGATTTACGGTATGAGACTTTGTTTTGCTTCCTATATAATTCCAGACATTAATTAAATTTTGCACAGATTTTTAACCTTATGACAAAATCTTATAGAATTTCCTCAATATACTTGGTAAAGATTATTCCGGTTACCAATTTTATTGTAAATCTATGAGAAATATTGCTGATTTCTGAACAGAGTTTGTTTGTGTTAAAAGTGCATGGTCTTTTGGCCATACATGTAGTGATCGAGTTAAATTGTTGTGTAATTTTCATCTCAAAAACTCTAAGGCTTCTTGAGATATCATGGGGAAACCGAAAAGTTACAAACAGAGTGTATAAGGATATAATGATCTTTGACCTTTTAACATCAAATTCAAAAAGAATCTTCTATTTGAAGAATTATTATACTGTGTAAGGCCATTCTTTATACTTAATGTGAGAAAAGTACAATCTGCTTGCATAGAACAATTAATTAATATTTGATGTGTTTCACAGGGAAATTTTTTATTTTTGAGATGTATAATACACTCTTAAATCTTTTTAAAATAAAAAAAGGGGGAATCTTGATCTACACTTCAGGCGCCTGTGATTGACACTGTCAGACACCACTAGCTGCAATATTGCATGGGGCTACATCATTGAATCTTATTACCACTGATTCATATACCTAATTACTTCACAAGCAAATGACGCACTAGATTCAAGATGGCGAGATCTTTTCATGCATTTTATTAACTGCTAGAAGAAAAGAATAGAACATTAAGACATTGAAATCTTTATCCTACAAAATACAAATTAACAAACTTTTGAATGAAAAATATATAAAAAAGATTGCTTTGTTCACTTGAAAATGAATTGTAAATTATATGAATTATCTAAGCTGATTGTAAATAAGTGACAGTTGGGGGGAAAAATGAAATATTAGTTTCGAAATTATTCCATTATATAAAAAAATTGTTAGAATCATTATTTTTGCAATAACTTGACATAAATATATGTAAACAATTGATGCATTCAACAACATATAGATAATCATGCTTCTCTTTTATTATTTTTGTACTGTTTATGTATTGTTGTTATTTATAAAAAATTCTGAATAAAATCTTATTACAAAAAAAAAGTTTCGAAATTGTTAAGGAACAACCTAATACTTAAAGTAGCAACTGCGCATGCGTATCTATTGTAAACATGGCGAACAGCAGCAGGGATGCAAGTTTTACGAGCGAGGAAAAATACTACGGGACGTGGAAGGCATGTTAAAAGTTAACCTTTATCCATATTCTCAAGATAAGAGTTGAAAGTTTTTTTTATCGCATTCTTTTTCTTTTACAGATTGTGGAATGCGTTTCTTTGGCTGGATCAGTTGACACCAGTGGAATAGAAGGGTGCGTTTATTTATAATAACAACGCGTTATATTGATTTGTTTACCTTTTTTTGTTTTTTTCTCTCTTGGCTATCGAGTACTTTAAGTGAGAATTTTTTATTGTTGATGATAGCAAACATCAATGTCTCGGAAAAGGAAGAATGAGTCGAATCTAAAAATAAAATGTTATCCTTCATTCCTTGAAGTTTAGCGGGAAAAAGGTAAACAACCTATGACTAAGACTTCCGTAACAGTCTACTCTTTGTAGAATTTAGGGAGTTGCAGGATTGAAGTTTACCTTTGCTCCTTATCTGAACATATTATAACACTGAAACAGAGCTCCAGATAATTTTTTACCCCAAAGTGTATTTACTCCCTGATTTTCAAATCAATGCAGATTTTGATTTTCAGCAAAATGATTGAATAGTATTTTGTTTATACATGTATATAAATGTGTTGACCTTTGTTTTGATTTTGAGCCTGTAATAGAAATATAAGTGTTTTTGAAGAGGGAAAAATGACAAAGGTCCGTTCCTGCATTAATTTAAATAAATTTTGAAAATACCAACATGACTTTTTGCTAAAAATGGGAAGCATTCTATTTTGACAAGGGGTTATATTATACAGTAGGTCAAGGTAACAAAGAGTCTGAGACACAGAAAACTTTTCCTTCATTTAAGATATCATATCAAGAGTAAACTGAGAGAAAAGAATCTTCGTTAATATGGCAAGCAGTGGCGGATCCAGGGATTTCGTAACGGGAGGGCATGGTAGAATGCAGGGGGATGGGGGCTGCACTGAAGCCCCCAGTGGGTCTAAGGAAAGACCCTGGTGGGGGCCTGGGGGCGAATCCCCTGGAAGCTGACAAATTTTTACAAAAAAGACATGTAACCATTTACTTTCCTCACCATGTTGATATGCAAACAGCAACATATGAAAGTGTTATATAAAATTATGCTGAAAGGGCTAAAGTTTTCATCAATATCAAAAATTGAGAAAATTATTACCATTTTAATTAATCATGACGTCATATTTGACATCACTGAAAAAAGGGATTTCAACATTTTTAATGTTGAATTCATCAGGAATTCCAATTCTGCTTAATCAGAGCATATCACCAGTTCATTTGATTACAGTAATGCATGAAAATAAGGTTTACAGAATGCAAAGAACTTACTACCCGGTAATAGCAATATAAAGTGGAAGTTGTATAAATCTGTTCAATTTTGTAGCTAATGGAATAGTTAAACTTGATCAAAGAAAGGGGGGGGGGGGAGGAGGAAAGAATAAAAAAATTTTAGAACACGTGAAAACATTTTGAATGTTACTAAAGAGGCATTGTTCCATAGACTCACATGAAATCCTTTTGTAAAATAACTGAGTTTGTGAACAAACTGAGTGAGTAAAGTGTAGATCAGATGCTGAAATACGTTTTGAATCTTAAACCTTGGACTTGGTAGAACAAATGTTAGGAGGACAATTCAACTCTTTCAAATCCATTAAATTTGGCTCCACACATCACCTGATTTAACACCCCTTGATTTTTATCTGGGAGGATATTTAATGGTCAAAGTGTTTAACCGGTAGACAGACATCTCGGTCCAACGACACCTCGGCCCGTGACGGTTGACACCTCGGCCCTGACAGGTCGGCCCAAAATTATTGACACGTCGGCCCATACAAAAGACACCTCGGCCCAAGCAAATTTGTGATAGAAAAATTTAATTCAGTGTCTGAATTGGTGTTATTAATAATAATTTTAAAAAGATAAGTTATCTTTCTTACGGTTTTATGTTTTTCTAAAAATCAAAAAGGAAGGGGGAGGGGTCTATGAAAGATGATTGGTTTATTTCTGAAACTCCTTAACTTGCATCTCTGTCATGGAGAAATGCGCAATATATATGGTATTACTATTTCAACATATAGTAACAATTCTTTCATACCATTTCATAAATATGATTATTTATTATAAAATTTAAACTAAAAAATGTATGTTAATATCGTATCATTTTGCGTTGTTTCTCTGACGATTTAAAGCATATGACAGGGGTCTATAGTCTGTGAGAAGGAAAGGACTACATGTA
>PRKT01000138.1:547308-560561 GCA_003671525.1 Saccostrea glomerata | reverse complement strand
TATACAACTATATACAGGCATGTAGTATCATTTGTATCAGCCAGAAAAATTATTTTACACTTAATTGAAAAAATGTTGACCCTACTCCCCAATAGGCCCTGTCTGTTTTATGATAGGAATTATAATTTTAGGCATCAAGTAAATTTTAGAACATTGTCTACACATTCACCTAACACATATTAAAAAAATGAAGTTATATTGAAAGACTTTTAAAGAATTGATTTTTTAAAATATATTTTGTTCAACATCACAAAATTTATATAACTGACCCAAACTGCCAGATGATGAAATAAGCAATTAAATGTTCTACTTTCCTATTTGTAAGCATTATGTGTCCAGTGGTAAGGAGCCTATTAGTATAGCATAAAAAAAGAATGTACAAATGTTAATAATTGATTTATCAAAAAAAAAATTTATTTCCTTCTCCTTCGGGACTTTTTTATTCTCATGTTCATAACTAAACTTAACATAAAAAAAAAATGCTGGCCTTATAATGAAGAAAGGGGCCTCTTTCAAAATAGATAATTTCAGGACTGCTGGGTCAGGGGTACCAGGGGGGTACTTTGACTAAAAATAGATTAATGCTTTGAAATCTGCCCTTTGATAAGCAATGGTGCCTCTTTCAAAATTTGTAAATTTCATGGCTTTTGGATTATACACGAACCAAATACAATCGCTGGAAAGTTGTTACATGATACTCAGGTGACCTATAAGGCCCGTGGGCCTCTTGTTTTAAAACATTTACTCGCACTGATTTAATGCATGTGTTGCAGATAAACAGTGAATAAAACGTTCTAAATAGCTAAAACCTGCACTATTCAGGCTTCGGTTTGGTAATGGAACTTATACACAATGTCTTGAATAAGGCTACATTTTTGCAGCAAGGCAAACATGACTATCCTGCATACCTGTAAACAATTTTTAGCTTTACTGGTCAGAGACCAGAAGAGCTTATGTGATAGTAAGGTGTCCGTCGTCCGTCCTTCTGTCTGTCTGTCTGTAAACAATTTTTCAAAATGCTACTACTCCTACAGTTTTGGTCTGATTTCAATATAACTTGGCACACAAGTAGACTACACTAAGATACATAAAAAAGTGCATCGATTTTTTATATCGATGAACAGTGTTGCCATGGTTACTAAAAATAGAATTTTCTGTGAAATTCCTTTAAAATGCTACTCCTTCTACAGTTTTGGTCTGATTTCAATATTACTTGCCACACAAGTAGACTACACTAAGATACATAGAATAATGCATCGGTTTTTGATTTCGGTGAACAGTGTTGCCATGGTTACTAAAAATAGAATTTTCTGTGAAATTCCTTTGAAAAGCTACTCCTTCTACAGTTTTGGGCTGATTTCAATATTACTTGCCACACAAGTAGACTACACTAAGATACATAGAATAATGCATCGGTTTTTGATTTCGGTGAACAGTGTTGCCATGGTTACTAAAAATAGAATTTTCTGTGAAATTCCTTTGAAATGCTACTCCTTCTACAGTTTTGGGCTGATTTCAATATTACTTTCCACACAAGTAGACTAAACTAAGATACATAGAATGGTGCATTGGTTTTTGATTTCGATGAACGGTGTTGCCATGGTTACTAAAAATAGAATTTTCTGTGAAATTCCTTTGAAATGCTACTCCTCTTACAGTTTTGATCTTATTTCAATATAACTTGGCACACAAGTAGACTACACAAAGATACATAAAATAGTGCATCGGTTTTTAATTTCGATGAACGATGTTGTCATGGTTACTAAAAATAGAATTTTCAGTGAAATTCTTTTAAAATGCTACTCCTCCTACAATTTTGGTCTGATTTCAATTAACTAGGCACTCAAGAAGACTACACTAAGATACATAAAATAGTGCATCGGTTTTTAATTTCGATGAACGATGTTGCCATGGTTACTAAAAATAGAAATGTCTGTGAAATTCCTTTAAGACGGTTCTCCTTCTACAGTTTTTGTCTGATGGCAATGGCTTCTTTTCTCATCCTTTGTTATAAGTACAAACCAGTAGAGCTACAGTCTCGACAGAGACTTCTGGTTATGCTGTGAGATGGAAGATGAGAGGAGGGAGAGGCTTATTGTTTTTTGTGCTGTCTGACCACCCAACATTCTGTAATTCTTTGAACCACAGAACTTGGCAATTTAATTTTGGTAAAGTCTTAGATATTGTTAGAGCTTAAAGATTTTTCATCAAAATTTTAATTCTGAAGAAAAAAATTTAATAAAAAAAGATGATTTTGGAAATGTGGAAATATAAATCAATCATTCCGAATATTACTTCAGAGATTTTGGATAATGATAAACATGTTTAAATCCTGCAGCACATGTGGTATGAGGCACAGGCACTTTTATTTTAAAAATAAATTTACACATTGGTTAAGAAGAAACAGTAAGTGGTATGTACTGATATGTGGTGGAATACTGACTAGTATGTGAGATTTGATTGGCTAAAAATCTATGAAGCAGACCTGTACACTCACAGTTACTTTTTATTAGGTCACCTGAGTAAACTCAGGTGACCTATTGCTATCCCTTGTCGTCCGTCGTCGTCCGTTGTGTGTTAACATTTGAACATTTTCAGCTTCTTCTCTGCAACAACTCATTCAATTTCAACCAAATTTGGCACAAAGCATCAATGAATGAAGGGGAACAAAAATTATGAATTTCATGGTCCCTGCCCCCCCTGGGGCCTGAGGGGTGGGGCAAAAACCACTAAAATTAATGAAATCTTTAAAAAACTTCTTCTTTACTTTTGGACATCAAGCAGTCAAACTGTTTGCATGATTGTAATCATCATTTAGTCCTCTACCAAAATTATGAAATTCATGGCCCCAGGGTCAGGGGTTTTAGTGCTAGGGCGGGGCTAAATAAGTATATAGTGAAAATGCATTATTTTTTTGAAAATCTTCTTCTCTGCTCCTGAGTATTAAATAAACCAACTAAGTACATAGTTATGATGAGCAAGAGTGCCTCTACCAAAATTGTGAATTTTATGGCCCCAGGGTCAGGGGTTCTGGTGTTAGGGCGGGGCCCTTTTAATATTGATTATATAGTGAAAATGCATTATTTTTTGAAAATCTTCTTCTCTGCTCCTGAGTATTAAATAAACCAACTAAGTACACAGTTATGATGAGCAAGAGTGCCTTTACCAAAATTGTGAATTTTATGGCCCCAGGGTCAGGGGTTCTGGTGTTAGGGCGGGGACCTATATTGATTATATATAGTGAAATTGCATTATTTCTTTGAAAATCTTCTCTGCTCCTGGGTATTAGATAAAACAACTATGTACATAGTTATGATGAGCAAGAGTACCTCTACCAAAATTGTGAATTTTATGGCCCCAGGGTCAGGGGTTCTGGTGTTAGGGTGGGGCCCTCTATTGATTATATAGTGAAAATGCATGTATTCTTTGAAAATCTTTTTCTCTGCTCCTGAATATTAAATAAACCAACTATGTATATAGTTATGATGAGCAAGAGTACCTCTACCAAAATTGTGAATTTTATGGCCCCAGGGTCAGGGGTTCTGGTGTTAGGGCGGGGCTCTATATTGATTATATAGTAATATGCATTATTTCTTTGAAAATCTTCTTTTCTTCTCTTGGGTATTGAATAAACCAACTAAGTACATAGTTATGATGAGCAAGAGTGCCTCTACCAAAATTGTGAATTTTATGGCCCCAGGGTCAGGGGTTCTGGTGTTAGGGCAGGGACCTATTGATTTTATAGTGAAAATGCATGTATTCTTTGAAAATCTTTTTCTCTGCTTCTGGGTATTAAATATACTAATTAAGCACATAGTTATGATGAGCAAGATTGTCTCTTCCCAAATTTTGAATTTTATGGCCCCAGGGTCAGTATTATGGTGTTAGGGTGGGGCTTTATTGATTATATAGTGAAAATACATTTATTCTTTGAATATCTTTTCCTTTGCTCCTGTGTTTTATGCCAATGATCCAAGCATATATATTTCTGATGAAGAAAGGTGCATTAAAAATTTAGCAAAATGATTATTTTTTTATGCCCCCCCCCCCCCTTCCTGGGTCGGGGGGGTGGGGTTACATAGTCTGAAATTAAATTTATGCTTTGAAATCTGCTCTTTGGTATTAATCAACCATTTTATGATAAATTTGCAAAATTTTGAAATAAGTTGCGACAGGGTCAGTGGTTCTTTTGGGATGAGGTACAAAACTGGTTATAAAGTGGAAGTGCATTTTCTCTTTGTTTATACTCTGATCAATCCCTGCTCCTGAGTATTACATAAACCAACTATGTATATAGTTATGATGAGCAAGAGTACCTCTACCAAAATTGTGAATTTTATGGCCCCAGGGTCAAGGGTGCTGGTGTTATGGCGAGGCTCTATATTGATTATATAGTAAAAATGCATTATTTCTTTGAAAATCTTCTTTTCTGCTCCTGGGTATTGAATAAACCAACTAAGTACATAGTTTTGATGAGCAAGAGTGCCTCTACCAAAATTGTGAATTTTATGGGCCCAGGGTCAGGGGTTCTGGTGTTAGGGCGGGGACCTATTGATTTTATAGTGAAAATGCATGTATTCTTAGAAAATCTTTTTCTCTGCTTCTGGGTATTAAATAAACTAACTAAGCACATAGTTATGATTAGCAAGAGTGTCTCTTCCCAAATTTTGAATTTTATGGCCCCAGGGTCAGTATTATGGTGTTAGGGTGGGGCTTTATTGATTATATAGTGAAAATACATTAATTCTTTGAATATCTTTTCCTTTCCTCCTGTGTTTTATGCCAATGATCCAAGTATATACTAGTATATTTCTGATGAAGAAAGGTGCATTAAAAATTTAGCAAAATGATTATTTTTTTATGCCCCCCCCCCCCTTCCTGGGTTGGGGGGTGGGGGTAGGGTTACATAGTCTGAAATTAAATTTATGCTTTGAAATCTGCTCTTTGGTATTAATAAACCATTTTATGATAAATTTGCAAAATTTTGAAATAAGTTGCGACAGGGTCAGTGGTTCTTTTGGGATGAGGTACAAAACTGGTTATAAAGTGGAAGTGCATTTTCTCTTTGTTTATACTCCGATCAATCTCTGGGTATTAAGTAAATAGAGTAAGCATGCTAAGTTTATAATTATGATAAGCAATAGTGCCTCTTTCAAAATTGTGAATTGTGAATTTCATGGCCTCTGGTTTAAAGCACGATCTAAAGTTATTAGTTTGAAAGGTGTTACACAATACTCAGGTGACCTATAAGGCGCATGCATGGGCCTCTTGTTATTTAGTTGATGAAACCACTTCAATTCATTGTCTTTCATTAGAAATGGCCACTCTTCGGGTATTTGTATAATCAAACCCATCTTGTTGAAAGTAATAAAGCTTCCTATTGTATAGCATTTAGTTTGGATTTAGAAATGTGATCTACTAGGCTACACCAGGAAAGATGCATATATTAGTGTGTATTTTTGTGTATCAACCCTTACCAAATGATACTTGTATTATTGAAATAAAAAATGTGAGAAGTTTTTCTATTTATACATAATTTTATTCACAAATAAAAATGAATGGCATTGGCCAGCAGGCAAAGCCTAGTTTAGCCCTCTCCCTAATGTGATAAGTTTTATTCATTTTATCGTACTCTGCTTTCAATTTCAATATTGCAGCATTCTGGTTAGTGTTGGGGAGACAAAAACTACTGCTAACAATAGAAAAGTTTGTTGTTTAAACTAAAATTGCTTTTTAGCTCACCTGAGCCGAAGGCTCAAGTGAGCTTTTCTAATCACATTTTGTCCATCGTCAGTCCGTCTAGCTGTCCATCAGTCTGTAAACTTTTCATATTTTTGACTTCTTCCATTTAGAACCACTGAGCCAATTCTAACCAAACTTGGCACAAAGCATTCTTGGGTTTGTTTAAATTGTTAAAATCAAGGGCGAAGTCCCTTCACAAGAGGAAATAATCAAAAGACAAAAATTGGGTGGAGTCATAAAAAAATCTTCTTCTCAAGAACCACTGGGCCCGAATAGCTGAAACTTATGTGGAAGCATCCTGGGGAAGTGTAGATTCTAAATTGTTCAAATCATGACCCCCGGGGGTAGAGCGGAGTCACAATACATAGAAAAATATAGAAAAAAACTTTACATAGGATTATATAGGAAAAATCTTTAAAAATCTTCTTCTCAAGAACCACTGGGCCAGGAAAGATGAAAAACATGTGGAATCCTCCTCAGGTAGTATAGACTCAAGTTTGTTCAAATCATGACCCCCAGGGGTAGGGTGGGGCCAAAATGGCCGATCAAAGTTTTTCATAGGAATATATAGGAAAAATCTTTAAAAATCTTCTTCTCAAGAACCACTGGGCCAGGAAAGATGAAACTCATGTGGAATCCTCCTCAGGTAGTGTAGATTCAACTTTGTTCAAATCATGACCCCCGGGGGTAGGGTGGGGCCAAAATGGCCGACTTAAGTTTTACATACAAGATATATATATGGAAACTTTTTAAAATCTTATTTTCAAGTACTTCAAAGCCATGATTAGTAATATTTTTACGGAATCATCCTCAGGTAATTTAGATTCTAGTTCATTCAAATCATGACCCTTGGGGGTTAAAATTCACCCCCCCCCCCCCCCCCCCCCCACCTCAGTAAACTTTCAGTTCTGATCTGATATGTGCTTTTTCCTAGCCGATGTGCTCAGGTGAGCACTGTGGCCCCTGGGCCTCTTGTTTAAAAATTCTTCTCAGGAAGTACTAGGCCAGAAAGCTGAAATTTATGTGGAAGCATCCTAAGGTAGTGTAGATTTTAAATTCTTCATGATCTCCCTGGGTAGGGCAGAGCCACAATAGGAAACACAAGTTTTAAATTGAAATATATAGGAAAATACTTTGAAAATCTTCTTCACAGGAACTACTAGGCCAGAAAAGCTTAAACTTATGTGGAAGCATCTGTATTTAGTGTAGATTTTAAATTGTCCATATTATGACCAATGTGGTAGAGTTGGGTCACAATATGTATTACAAGGGGGGAATTTGGTAAAGAACAGCAAGGTCAATCAGTGATTTTACAAGTCTTAATTATTTCATACAGGTGTCAGTTTCATTTGTATGAAAACAATGATGTTTCGTGGAAGGTACCTGATGGATCAGAAATCATGCCATTCTTCAACTCGGATACCTATGAGGTTTGTATAATTTTAACATCGGAATTTTTTAAAAAAAACATTATGATATTCTGTTTTTCAAACAGCAATGAATTTTGTGGTGTTATATACTAAATACTCACCTATAACTCGAGATTTTAGGGAGTTGTATGCTGTTCCGCAACTCTAGGTCACAATAAAAGGCCAGTCTTAAAGAAAATTTGATATATTTCTGGAAGAAGCAGTTTAAGATTTAGTCGTAACAAAATTAACATATTTCCTACACACAGATTTTCAAGGATTTGCTTGTATGTCAAAACAAAAGAGTTGAGGTAAATTTACTCCCCCAGATCTGAATTATATGTGAATATGTAAGGTAAACAACCTGCTGCTAAATTAATGTCCTAATTATACAATTATGAGATGTTCTAGATGTTCTATATAAAAGCATTGCCTTTACAGTTTGTTAAGAGAATTAGGCCTACGATAGGAAGACATGAATGTGATGTGATATCACTCAAGTTCTTTGGGACCTGTGCAGAACATGTCATAGAATTCAAAGTGGAGACTTCTGAAGATCTGATGCTGCTAACCTGTGAACGCTGTTGTATTCTTCAATGTCAGAAGGTAGAAATAGTTTTAAGTTTTAGTTAGAGGAAGCAAAATACTGGGTTGTACAATGTAAACTTGTGACTTTTTTATGAACTTTATAAGTGTAAATATTTACAAGAAATTAGGGGAAAAAAATCAATTTACAGTTTGAAACAATTCAAGATTTCAAGAGTATAGAATGGTTAAATTTTATTTACATTTTCAGTCAGATTAAATTGATGTTTCACTTAGTATACATGTATTCAGGCATTGATTAAACTAAAGAAAGAAAAAAAATCTAAAGATGTAAATGTATGTCCAGGTTAAATCAGAAGACGTGGAACTAGACAGTTCAT
Organism: Saccostrea glomerata; assembly: GCA_003671525.1. Taxonomy (NCBI): domain Eukaryota; kingdom Metazoa; phylum Mollusca; class Bivalvia; order Ostreida; family Ostreidae; genus Saccostrea; species Saccostrea glomerata. Next base: position 552,484 of record PRKT01000138.1, on the reverse strand, counting down.
ATTGCTTTATGCCTGCATTAGAGGAAGGATTCTTCTCTGATCTGGTGATTAAATCAAAGAGTGGCAGGGAGGTAAATAGAATAGCAATAACTCCCTTTTAGGTAGGTTGTACTTAATTTGATAACTTCAATAGAGTTGAGAATTTTTACATATTATGGAGGATTTGTGTCATTGTTTCAGTTTAAGTTTCATTCTGTAATTCGAAATCTGACAGTAGAATAATATAAGTAGTCAATATACATCTCTTTGTTTCAGTTTAAGTTACATTCTGTAATCCTGAATCTAACAGTCCCTCAACATAACTGGAGGGCATCTCCCCTAAATGGCATGGCTGACAATATATTGACCACCATTTTCCACTATTTGTACAATGAATGTTTGCCTTCTGGATTATCGGAGGATACAGCGAAGGATTGTATCAAAGTTCTGGAGCACATGCCAGAGTTTAACGCTTTCACGGCTCTCTGTCAAACATTCTTACGGAATACAGCTCTAAAACATCGTAAGTTTAGAAATATCAACACTAGGGGAAAAGTAATCATATGTATGTTTAAATATGGTAAATGTACTTATTTTAGCAGTAACTGTTATATTTTAGCAGCTTTTTTACTGTTTTATTTAAATCTTATATATGTTAATAAATGATTTGAACTCAAACTTGCTGTTTTCAAAATTTAAGTATGCAAAATAATTGATTGTACCAATCTTCTGAATAGTTTTGAGCTAAATTTCAGAGTTAAAATATAGAACTTTTACCTTTTGTTTGAATTTTAAGATCTTGTTTATCCATTTCTCGTTGCAGAAATAGTAAGTCTGATTGATGATATGCATGCGTGTGCCAATAGAATCATAGATCTCTTCAAGTGTAAGAAGCCCCATAGTAAAGGAGTGATGCCAGAAGACGCTTTGGTTGCAAATCCCCAGAAGTTGTGTTATGTTATCAAACAGACAACCCGAGAAGGGGCTGTAGGTGAGAAATCAAGCACACTAGTCATATGTTTTTTGTTATTCTGCGAAATTCATGTGAAATGTACATCTAAAAATAGAGAGGGTAGGTAAAAACTTCTTAGGAACCACAAGACTTGGAAATTGAAATGATTGTAAAAGCTTCCATAGTGAGTGTAAAATTAACTTTTTCACATTATCATAATTGTCAAGCAGATTGGATAGGAGCACAGTAAGGTAATTGAAAAAGAATTGAACAAAATTTCACATCACTTCATTTCAACATCTTTAAAATAACGTTTTCCTATCGTTATGTAAAACAAAACTTATATATTTGGAAAGAGGATAAATTAAACTTTTGATCTATGTGCATATTTTTATGTTTATTAATTCATAAAAGTGTTTTTTGAAGCGTTAAAGTCAATACACACCGGTAAATATCGATAATGGCGAGTTTACAAGATCCGCGCGTGGCCTAATTTTACGGGGTTCACGAGATCTAAAATGCGGCAGTCTAAATATTTATGAATATGCATGAAATTTTCCAACCAATCAGATCTAATGTCTCTCTACAACATGGAAGTTGTAAGTAAACCGAAGTCCAATAATTACCGAAGATACGACACCCCAAAGTTAATGCGACCCTGCCTGAAAAGTTTTCGGTAAGTAGTTTACTTACATATATATTCTTAAAGTACACATTCTGAAGTTTCATTTGATATTAGTTTCAACCCTGTGCAATAACATTTAGCCAACCGCATTTTAGGTTAAAGGTCAATTTCATTCATAAATTCTCACGCGTCACCGGGCGCCATCTTGGAATTTTACAACTCGAAAATACTACGGCTTTCAGATACACGATTTACCTAAAAATAAAGCATAGTTGGCCCTACCATTATTGAATACTTATAAAACAGATTAGATAGATGATTTAAATAAGTTTATTTATTACTTTTGACGGGTAATTTTCACAATCAGTATAGTATCAAGAGTCGAACGAATTTCCTCGCATGTTCAAATTATCGTAATGTTTTCTTGATTGTAATATCATATAATCTTTTTTCATACAAAAGGAATGCCTTATTTTTTCGATATAAATAATCTATATGAATTCTTTTTCATACAATATTTTTTAACCCAATATAATTTTGACTATTTGAATACATCTCCACATGAACATGGTGAACAAGGAATCCGTTTTTTCTAAAACTGTGAGACGAAATCTTCCCAGTCAAATATCAAATTATAGTCAATAAAGATGAATTATTTTTATTCAGAGATATATAAAACCATGTCTGGTTTTATAGAAAATAACATAAGCTGACAGTATGAGAATTATGATTGTAATAGTTTACACATATTTTGAAAATATTAATGCACTTCCCTTAGGATGTACAAAGTCATAGACTATTAGAGGTTAATCTTTTTTTAATTCCTCAATCTTGGAATTTTTTCTACCAAGATTCCATATCAGTGTTTAAATATTTTTTTATTATATTTTCAGATGTTGCCATACACAGCTGGAGTTTTGGGACTGATAATCAGCTGATTTTCAATCTTCCAAGATTATGAAGATAACATGGATTTCACCATATTTATGTTTTCCTAATAAAACTATGAATTTTTTCTACAATATTGTCTTTTTTCTGCATAAATGCTTTGAGAGACAAAAATAAAAACAGCAGAATCAGAAAGAGCATAACTTTTTCAGTCACAGTACCAAGTTTTATAAAATTCTGCCAAGTAATTAATAAATTAAAAGGAAATAACTACTTTTTTGAAATGCGCCGGGTCCATCCACAAGCGAGTTGACACCTATCATTACTGTAGCAAGAAATTCTAGAAAACGACTGAAATTTTGCAACTTTAAACTCCCATAACTTTTGTTCTACTTAAGATATCTTTATGAAATAAAAAGTATTATGCAAGTTTTAATAACCTCTTCCAATGACATAAAATTTGTGTACAATTTCCCAACATAAAAAATCAGCTTGGGTTGCTAAAGGTATCAAAGTTAACAACATAAAGGGAACATTCTTTATAAATCTTCTACTAAAAACACTGGATCAAAATGGTGACACATGCATAAAAAGGATTGTGTATAATCTAAATTGTTCAAATAATGTGATTGTCTTGAGGCCAGAGGAAGGGGGTTGCAATAGTGAATTAGAACTAGACCTTTGACTGTCATGTACAAGAATTGCAATAAAATCATCATTTGCAAACATTTCTAAATGATGTTGATTCAGTTGATGTTTTCCTTAGATTTTGGACCTAGAGTTGATTAAAATCAGGATCAAACTTTATGTAATGCATACATACATACAAGAAAAGAATTTTCTTCTCCATAGCTACAAGGTCGTGATAATACTACTGATACATATACCAAAACAATCTCTTGTGAAGATTCAGAGATTCATAATATGATTGTAATTGGGCTGCAGCCATAGATTGGGTCACAATTTTTCATGGAATTAAAATTCTTTAAAAATCTGACAAAGGACAGCAGTGCTAAAGGTACTTACATGAGGATTTGGCCTATGGGTCTTTTGTTTTCTGTGTAGGTTTTTATACAGTCAATTTTATATTACTGTCTCAAATTTTCACTATTACAATTACAGTGGATTGTAATGAGTTGTATTTTGACAGCATGTTCTAAGCTGGTGATTCTGTGTGACTTGTTTGCCAGAAGAAGTGGGGAACTACCTCAGGAAGAAAGACATGATATCATTAAATACGCACATTCCAGGTAATAAAACAGGACTTTCAATTGTACAATTAAAGTTTCAGGTTTAAAAGACATGAAACTTGCTTATGTACTATTCTCCTTTCAGATTACCCATATTTATTAAGCAAGTACAGGAATTTTTTGAAGTTTTTGAGTACCAGTTAATGCTAATGGGGCCAGATCAAAAACAAGATATTGCAACCTATATATTACCAGAGGTGAGTTATTTTATTTATCTATGTCATAAACTACTAATGGATAACATTTAAAACTACCTGTATTAATTCATCGAATTTGGACATTCAATATGTGTTGGTTGTAGATTGAAGAATCCCTGACAACTCTAACCACTTTCGTGGAGGAATTCCAAACCGCCCTAGATATTGCCATAACAACAAACATCTCAGAAAAAGAGAAATCCGAGAAAAAAGTGATACAGAAGAAAGAGCATGTGAAGGATGTACTTAGTAAAACACTGAAACATGTAAGTAATCGTAGGATCACAGAATAAAACCCTGAAACATGTAAGTAATCGTAGGATCACAGAATAAAACCCTGAAACATGTAAGTAATCGTAGGATCACAGAATAAAACCCTGAAACATGTAAGTGTTTGTAGGATCACATAATAAAACACTGAAACATGTAAGTGTTTGTAGGATCACATAATAAAACACTGAAACATGTAAGTGTTGGTAGGATCACATAGTAAAACACTGAAACATGTAAGTGTTGGTAGGTTCACACAGAAAACACTGAAACATGTAAGTGTTGGTAGGATCACACAGTAAAACACTGAAACATGTAAGTATTAGTAAGATCACAGAGTAAAACACTGAAACAGGTAAGTATTCATAGGATTACATTGATAGAATTACAGTATAAAACACTGAAACATATAAGTGTTTGTAGGATCACACAGTTAAACATTGAAACATGCAAGTGTTGGTAGGATCGCACAGTAAAACACTGAAACATGTAAGTATTGGTAGGTTCACACAGAAAACACTGAAACATGTAAGTATTGGTAGGATCACACAGTAAAACACTGAAACATGTAAGTGTTGGTAGGTTCACACAGTAAAACACTGAAACATGTAAGTATTAGTAAGATCACAGAGTAAAACACTGAAACAGGTAAGTATTCATAGGATTACATTGGTAGAATTTCAGTATAAAACACTGAAACATGTAAGTGTTTGTAGGATCACTCAGTAAAACACTGAAACATGTAAATGTTGGTAGGATCACACAGTAAAACACTGAAACATGTACAGTACAGGCAACGCGGATCCCGTATTTCCCGCGTCCCCGCCGCGGTATAATCACAACGCGGTATTTGGCCAGGTAGACAGGTAAACCGCGTTCCCTCCGCGGGAAATTCATCACTTACCTGTCCCCGCCGCGGTTAAATCATCGATCAATTACTGACAATTAGTATCTTAAACAAACGGGAGTTATCTCCCCGAATTGTAATTTGCGAATTTTCCCTGTAACAAAAAAA
>PRKT01000138.1:493963-533678 GCA_003671525.1 Saccostrea glomerata | reverse complement strand
GACGAAGGACAATTTTTTTCGCTTTTCAATTTTTTAGTAACTTGAATATTTTTTTTTCTCCTGTACTTTACCCCCTTCCACTTTCAATTTGCTTCCAACGCCAATGCATCTACTTCCATTGTATGTCCCACTTCGCTACCCGACCTAACATGTAATTCCCAGTCATTCTGCGACAAATGGACGAATTCATAAATTATGAAAGAAATAACTGTTTCAAAAAGCAAAAACATAATTATAATTTTCTTAAAGAAATATCATTGAATTTGGGGAAAAAAATGTCCATAACTCTTGCATCGATTACTTTTTAAAAACAATTTTAATATTCCATTGTTCCATAGTATAGACACAAATATATGATTTATGAAGTCTACCATATCGTAACAAAGTATGAAGAATTTCGCTCCCCAAAAAATGAAAAAAAAATTATATTTGTCATGCAAAATCCTTCCTGAATTACCATTTCGGAAGAAAATGTTTTTCTCCAATTCAATCTGTTATATCTAAAAAGGCATTGTCTTAAAAATAAATAGCTGACTCGCATCTAGTATTAATGATATAAGGTTTTATGGTAAATTTCAGTTCTTTTTTGAAACCTGCAAATAATCTGTCCGTGAAATTAAGAGCAAACTCAGTACTGAAGTTAATTGATTTTTAGCGATATGCTATGATTACTTATGAAAGAAGATCCATGCATTTCTTTTTCGAGAAGTGGTTTGATTTTATTTTTTTATTCAAGATAAAAAAAAAAAAATTATTTAAAATTCATCGCAATCTGTTATGAATGTTTTGACGGCTGATAATCCGGTCTTGAAATTTGTAAATAAATGAAACGACATTATGATTTGCAGTGGAATACGTTTTCAACATTAGACCTTCATCATGTTCATATCTTAACTTTAACTACATACATATCGGTAAATATTTAAAAAAACAAAAACAAAAACAAAAACATGCGTGTATGTTATATCTTAGAGCTGAATTCGATCTTAAAATTTATAGTTAAGATATTATAACGGCAAATCTGTAAGTGACATGAAAAAAATATATTAATTGCCCATGCTTTTTTTTGTAGAATGACTATTCCTTGCTATGTCTCTCCCTATGTTAGTGTATATAACAACCATGGTAACAGAAAGGGAAATAATTCAAACGAAAATAAGTTTCCCGATTTCTATTAAATATCACAGTGTATATGCATAATTTTATTTTCATGTTCCTATGCATTCATCTTATATTAGATAAAGATAAGGGTAAGAAAAATAATCCCATCAGTAAATGCATGCAGTTTGTGCGTTAGCAAAAAACTTATCTTTCATCCGAATTTTAACTCCTAATATTTCGTCGTTGTGACAGCTTTTCCTTTCAAAGTACATTTAAAATACCAGCCTAAGGACTAGAAAAAAGATTTATAACCTTGTATATTTTTTAATTTTTTAATGATAAATCCGAAAAGTAAGAAAATGGTAACGACAATACCTGATTACTTGATTAATTATTCCTACTAGATGTAGGAATGACACAAAATTTGACAATGATTTCTGAAACAGTGGGTGCGCGAAATCAGGGCGTTGGGTCAAGAACTATCACTTATATTCTAAAGCTAATAAAAATACCCTTTATTACATGTTTATGGCTCAAAACATTTCGAATATATACTCTTCTTTATAAAAAATTCCTTTAAAAAATAAATCTGTTCCATATATTGAAAGAATCGATTTATTTTACCGAACAATTTCATTGTATACACGTAAAACGTTAGATGACGTCATATCCCAATTTTTTACAAAACGACAACAGTTAAATTACTTTGATGCTGAAAATGCGTCAAAAGGCGCACTTGGCCGTTAAAGGGTTAAGTGGCTGTGTACCAAAGCCTGACCTAATTAGCACTTTTAGCTGGTCAATGAAATACTTGAACAGGCTACACATATATCACTATATTGATACTGTCACTGCACTTGAAAAACACACTTTTGTCATTTTCTTCAAAAAAAAAATTCAATTTCCTCCTTAAAAAAGGAATTTTAAAAAGATAAGAATATTTATCTTAATTTTTTAATAGCCAAATCTGTGTATTCCAATTAAATTCAAAGGAATGTTAAAATATCAAGAGTCTGAAATATACTTAAAATCAATATTATTAACTTCATGGATTTGTTGGAGATGACAAGATATTACTTTTACTTTCTTATACATTTTAAGAATTGCCGACTCAGGTTAGCATTGTGACCCATGGGCATAAGGTTAAGTTTTACTTCTGTACTGAACTTGATAGTTTTCAGTGCATTTATTCATGTACCTTGATGCTTTATATTGTAGGCTCCTCTGTTTGTTGACCGCATGCAGCACTTAGCTCTAGTTTTAGAGGAAAAATACAAATGGAAAGAATGGAAGTATATGTTTAAACTGAGTTCCTCTAAAATAGTAAGTTATTTATGGAAGAAAAAATTACAGGTATTTTTATTTCCATATATTGTACATATACTAAATGTTAGGGGTTACAAACCCAAACTTTGGATCTTAACTAAAATCATAACTCATGTAGCACTCGAAAAAGAAAATTGAGAAAACCTGATAAATTCATTATGCAGGCATGGGGTGTACACAAGCTACGCAGCTACAAGTCAACACTTTCCAGTAGTATAGAACAGATGGTAAAACTGGTCAACAAAGAAGAATTCACAGCCACAGTGGCAGCTCTGGGGTTATGGGACAAGGGAGATATGACCACATCCACAGTAGACACCAAGTATGCCAGGGTAAGTGACTACATCCACAGTAGACACCAAGTATGTCAGGGTAAGTGGCTACATCAGTAGTAGACACCAAGTATGCCAGGGTAAGTAGTGACTACATCCACAGTAGACACCAAGTGTGTCAGGGTAAGTGGCTACATCAGTAGTAGACACCAAGTATGCCAGGGTAAGTGACTACATCCACAGTAGACACCAAGTATGCCAGGGTAAGTGACTACATCAACAGTAGACACCAAGTATGCCAGGGTAAGTAGTGACTACATCCACAGTAGACACCAAGTATGCCAGGGTAAGTGACTACATCCACAGTAGACACCAAGTATGCCAGGGTAAGTGACTACATCCACAGTAGACGACAAGTATGCCAGGGTAAGTGGTGACTACATCTACATTAGACACCAAGTATGTCAGGGTAAGTGGTGACTACATCTACATTAGACACCAAGTGACTACATCCACAATAGACACAAAGTATGTCAGGGTAAGTGACTACATCCACAGTAGACACCAAGTATGTCAGGGTAAGTAGTGACTACATCCAAATTAGACACCTAGTGACTACATCCACAATAGACATCAAGTATGCCTGGATAAGGTTAAATGTTTATAGCAGTTACACAGGCTTCATTTACAATCCTTTCTATAAATCATGAACAAGTTTTAATGAATTTAAACTGTGGAAAATTTAAACATAGAAATTATATATAATTATATATTTTTTATCATGAATGATTGCAACTTAATAAATATTTTTTAACCTACTTCAGTTAAGTTCAGTGGAGTCTTTGTGCATTCCTCCTCCATCCAAAAAGTGTATGCTAGCTCAGAATGTGCTGGAGTTGTTCAGGAAGAAACAGAATACAGACATGGTCTTTGAAATCATTCTTGTACGAGGTCAGTAAAAAGTTTACCGCACAATCTGGCATATTACTTTCATACTTGTAACAAAGATTTTTAATCATAAACGTAACTTGTAATCAAACATTGCAGCTTCTAAAATGGAAGTTGTTTCCATATATACAGTGGAGCCTCATTTATCCGGATGCTTTGGTTCCAAGTCAAGTTTTTCGGATATGTGAAGTGTCCAGATACCTGAATTACCAGTTAAATAAGAGAAAATAACATTAACAAATTCCATTTTGATGAAAAATTGTCTGGACACTAAAGCGTCCGGATATATGAAGGTCCACTGTATATATATCTGTATTAATTAGGAAAGCTCCCCTTTTTAAGTTTTGGGGTGCCAATTAAAAAAGACCATTTCAAGGATTAAAATATTTATGTAAATAAGGAATCTTGATTAAAATATGTATGTAAAATAAGGAATCTTAATTATTCTGTTTGCTGCGTTAAAGATATGGGAGACATTGTGATTGACCACACTCATGGAGATCCCATAGAGAGACAGGAGGATGACCATGACATAGAAATCCATCAGATCCCCGCCCACTGTGTCATCCTGGCAGCCCGCTGTAACTGGTTCTCACGGGCTTTACTCAGTGGGATGAGGGAGTCCATAGACAAGTAAGAGAAACATACCGTGTATACTCGCCTATAAGTCGGTCCACCTATAAGTCGGTTGTATTTTTTGTCCATAGTGTCCATAGACAAAAAGAAAGAAAAATCTAAGCCTGATGTAAGGGATTCTCAAGGGATTTACTCAGTGGGATGAGGGAGTCCATAGACAAGTAAGATAAACATAAGTCTGGTGTAAGGGATTCTCAAGGGATTTACTCAGTGGGATGAGGGAGTCCATAGACAAGTAAGATAAACATAAGTCTGGTGAAAGGGATTCTCAAGGGCCTTACTCAGTGGGATGAGGGAGTCCATAGACAAGTAAAACATAACCAGGGGTAAGGGGTTAAATTCTCAAGGGCTTTACTTAGTGGGATAAGGGAGTCCAATGGCTTTATTTATTAGGATGAGGGAGTCCAGTGGCTTTACTTATTGGGATTAGGGTGGAGTCCAATGGCTTTACTTATTGGGATTAGGGAGGAGTCCAATGGCTCTACTCAGTTGGATTAACAACTTAATAGCTTGACTTAATGTAATATGAAAGAACAGTGACTTGAATCATGGGTATGAGGGAGTCAATAAATTGACTCAGAGGGATGGGGGAATCAGTGGCTAGACTTGACGGGATAATGAAGTCTAATGGCTTGATTCACTGGAATTAAGAAGTCAATTGCTTGACTTCGGGGGATGAGGGAGAACAGTAGTTTAAAGGTCAAGTACGGTAAAAATAGAACTTAAAAATAATGTTTATAATTCATTAAAAGCATTAAATGAAAGTTTATGGTTGTGTTTGTTTAAAAAAAAATCCAGATATAGACACAAAATACCTGTTTAAATATCGTTATTTATAGACATGGGCGATAGAGTTATCAATCTTTTTCATGACGTCATCAGAGACAATTGCTGTATAGGCGCTATTCTATAAAACAACCAATAATTGATTAAAATGACTAGTTTCAACGCTATACCGTGTTATTGATGGTAATTTAGAAGATATACTTGAGTTTACAGATTTAACCAATTATATATGAACCAATTACGATGCAATCCGAATATGTTAGGCCTGCCTACATGGATATGTCATAGAAGTTACATGTAGATTCCGAGAATAATGAAAGTAAAACGGGAAATTCTCCAAGAAGCAATGATTTTTATATGTTTTATGTATTGAAAATAAATTAAAAACAGATATTCAAAAACGTTCAACATGAAAATTGAAACCTTTGGGACATTATTTGCATCTATGTAGAATACATTGTTTAGTCTGTTAGATTACTAATTAATAAACTAGTAGACAAGATGAGTATTGATAGTCAGCCATGTAAACAATTATTAGCAAAGTTTAAAATAGTCCGAAATGTATGACGTTTTCCTGGCTTTTTTACGATTTTGATATTTTACTTGCCAGGAAAACCAGGCATGTAAAATATCAAAATCGTTTTTAAAAAGTCTGGAAAACGTCAGATTTTTCAGACTAAGTTTAAAAGTGATCAGCAAACTCTGTGGCCGGTTGTGGTTGCTTCAAATCGTACCCACATTTCAACCAATTTCCGAAATCTAGATTAAACAAGACTAAGAATTCTGCTATAGACATTACGAAGGCCGTTCAAAAATTACGCAGACTTGTTGCACAGAAAAAAAAAATGATGACATAATGAGGCAAAATCATGAAATGTCACATTTAACATAATCGAATCTTTACGTATATGGTCTTCAAAATTTAATATCAAAATGTTGTAAATTGATATCAATTTTGGGTGATTTATCAGGACATATCATTACATGTGTAAGTTGCAGAGCAGCAAAATCTTCCACGTCAAGGCATTATAGTCACCCTCGTGGCACAGTGGTTAGCGCGTCTGCTCTAGAGTCGCGAAGTAAGGATTCAATCCTTACAACGCGGGTTCGAATCCCACTGTGGGATGTGGAGACCGGTCCCTCGAATGAGACCATATAAACCAAGGTCGCGTGTCGCAGTAGGTGTTGGCAGAAAAAGATCCCTCCCTGCTCAATGGCCCTGAGTGCCAAGCATAGGACAGAATTTGCAGCTCTCCACCAGCAAGTAGTGGCGTCTCATGAGTGAAAAATTTTTCGAGAGGGACTTTAAACAATATAGAATCAATCAATCAATCAAGATATTATAAGAAAAATACCTTTCATTTTCTTAACATTTTCCCAAGAGTTCCTGTTCAGCTTGATTCATCTTTTCTGCTCAACATCCATACACAAATTCTTGTCAATCTTAAAATCTATAAAACAAGTAAAGCATGTTCTTTTATTTTGGTTTTAATACCAAAAACTGCAGGTACGTATTTATGAGATATAGTGTGACATTGGTCACTGTATTTTTATAGTCCGGATAAAGTTTTCGCACAGGCGTCTGAATTATGGATCGACACCCCCCTTTTTTTTTAATAATTGTAAATGCGTAAAATATCTCAAAAATATATATTAAAAAAATCACTGTCAGTTACATCATGTCGTTCTATGCAAACAGATTGTGCGTTTCTTCACGTTAAGAGAATGGTATTATACGGTATTTTATATTTTTGAGATATTTCACGCTCTTACAATTTCTTTTAATAAAAAAATAGGGGGTATCGATCAATACTTCAGGCGCCTGTGGGTATTCCGCACCAGTGCTAGTCCCTCTCCCGTATCACCTTAGAAACCTATAACCATGCACGATCCTGTTGAGGATCTAGGAACTTCACATATTTTACTATGAATAAACCATTCTCGTGACTTTATGTCCATAATTTCAATATACATTCTCATGCCTCCCTACCCCAAATTTTTATAAAAAAAAAAAGAAGAAGTAATTGTACATGTACGATGTACCTTGACGACATTGTGAGTGAATTTTATGGTATGTAACACATACTCTGTACAATTGCCATTTTCTCAATGTAAAGGTTTTATGATTTCAGAAGATGTAGCTGTAATGAGCATCCGACAGATGAAAAGCAGCGATAGGAGATGAAATTTGTTGCAATGTAGCGCATAGGCGTCGGAAAATAATTGGGGCTAATTAAAGGTGGGGGGGGGAGGCTATATTGACAAAAAAGGTAAATGTCAATATTTTCAATGCCATTATTATGTATATATATTTGCAAAAAAGTCTTCCCTCCCTAGCCCCGGTTCCGACGCCTATGTTAAGCGCTTATATTGAACTCCCGTGTCTTATATATTTGTTAAGAGTGTTTTGAAAAATAAGATGAGACAGTAAATATGTTTTAACTTTAATACAAAATCCAAGTTAACTAAAAAAAGACTTAGAGAAATAGAGTTACGTGTAATAATATATAGAACACCATCCATCCTCGGCATTTTTTTCAGTGTGAACTCAATAACCTTCACTGCCTCGGTATGCCGCTCCCATACAAAAAAAATTAATATAAAATTTATTGATCTCGTTTGAAATAATAATGCGTATGGTCACTATATTTTCCAGATACGTGCATATTTTTTTTTTTATCTACTTGCTTAAAACAGATAGATTAACTATAAATATCATAAATTCATGTATTAAAATTTTATGGATGTTTGATAATGTGCTGTACTACAGACATTGTGGTATATTGTGTGTTCTACCTCTTTTGGGTCCTAGAAAAGAAATAAACTTAACACTCTGTATAGATTTTACATAACAGTTCAAAGATGTGCACTGCACAATAACCCTAGAAAGAATTTTTAAAAAGCACTTGTAAACAACCAGTAAACTCCTGATTTGTCTTTCTCTCGCTCAGTCACTGCAGTCAAAAGTTGTCTCTGATGATGTAATACATTATGGGTGATAACTCGCGTCACTAAATAAATATTGATAGCCCAGGTAATTTTTAATTGCGCAGCAGAAGTCATGCCAGGCAGTTTTCAATTAAACAGCTATGGGAATTTAAATCATATGAGACCGGTAGACAATTATGCATATATTATTCCAATTTTACAAAAATCTCCGTACTTGACCTTTAAAGTCGGATTAAAGAGTGAATGCTTGACTCAGTGGGATGAGTCCAATGGTGTCACTTAATGTTTTGAGAGAGTCCAGTGGCTTGACTTAGTGAGATGAGGGAATCCAATGGATTGATTCAGTGGAATTAGGGAGTTAATGAGTCAAAGGAGAATTAGGAGTCGATGATTTGACTCATTGGGATAGGAGAATCCAGTCGGTTGAGGGAGTCTGATGTTTTGAACCTGTTGAATGAGGGAGTCCAATTACTATAAACCAACTCTTATTCGGGACAACTTTATTTCTCAATTTCCCACGAGTAAACTAGTTCGCTACGATTAATTTTCGTGATCAAGCTTTTTTAATCTCTTGTAAAAGGAAACCTAGACTTTAAGGACCGATTCAGAGCTAGAAATGTTAGTGATGATGAGGCTGTCACAAACCTCATGAAAATTTCTTTCACACAAATAAAAGTTGGTTTACAGTATTGGGATTGGAATTCCATGGGTTTCCTTGGTGGGATTGAGGAGTTAATGGCTTGACTCATTTGGATGAAGGAGTCAATAGCTTGACTCAGTGGGATGAGAGAGTCCAATGGTTTGACTTAGGGCATCAATGGTTTGAAATGTTTGGATTATGAGTCGCAAGCTTGACACGATGGGATAAGGGAAACCAGTGACTAGATCAGTGGGATTAGGGAACCCATAATGGAAAAAAATCCAGATATTTTGAATCTAAGATATTGGCTCTCTTATTTATGACTGAAAATAAATATTGGGGTGAAGTGATTCTTGTTGGAGAAGAAATGAATTTTTTTTATGAATAAATAAAAAAAAATATGGCTTTGTTTCTGAATCATATTTTAAATGGAAAAGTACAACTTTTTATGACATATGTGTTAAATGAAAGCAGTGCTTTTCATTTTTGATTTCTTAATGAACATTATTGCAGAAAAATAACCATTCATGATACAAACCCAGAGATCTTCAGCATGTTTTTGGAGTTTTTGTACAGTGGTGCTATTCAGTCAGAGTCTTTGTCCACGGATCAACTTACAGAGTTACTTACCTTAGCAGATAGATATGAGGTGATTTTGCCCTGAAAGCTTGAAATGAGTGATTGCATGAACAAGGAAGCAGTGTATCTATACATATTATTATAAAAAAGCTTATTCAGAAAATAAATTTACACGTTTCAGAAATGCTTGAATTATGGGGAAAAAAAATCTACATTTTAAAATTTGTTTAGTATTTTTAGGTCACCTGAGTAAACTCAGGTGACCTATTGCTATCTGTTTGCGTCCGTCGTCGTCCGTCGTCCGTCGTCCATCGTGCGTTAACATTTGAACATTTTCAGCTTCTTCTCTGCAACCACTGAACCAATTTCAACCAAATTTGTCACAAAGCATCTATGGGTGAGGGGGAACAAAAATTGTGAATTTCATGACCCCTGCCCCCCTGGGGCCTGATGGGTGGGGCCAAAACCACTAAAATTAATGCAATCTTTAAAAATCTTCTTCTTTACTCCTGGACATCAAGCAGTCAAACTGTTTGCATGATTGTAATCAGCAATAAGTCCTCTACCAAAATTGTGAAATTCATGGCCCTGGGATCAGGGGTTCTAGTGCTAGGGCGGGGCTAAATAAGTATATAGTGAAAATGCATTATTTCTTTAAAAATCTTCTTCTCTGCTCCTGGGTATTAAATAAACTAACTAAGTACATAGTTATGATGAGCAAGAGTGCCTCTACCAAAATTGTGAATTTTATGGCCCCAGGGTCAGGGATTCTATTGTTGGGGGGGGGGCTGTATTGATTATACATGTATAGTGAAAAAACATTAAATCTTTGAATATTTTGTTCTTTGTTCCTAGGTTTTAAGCAAATGAACTACCTATATAGTTATGAGTAAGGGACCTAATCTTCAAGAATTGTAAATTTCAAGGCCCCAGGGTCAGTTGTACCATAGAGGGGGGGGGGCTGTACTTATATACTGAAAATGAATGAATTGTTTGAAATGTGCTCCTTGGTATTAATCAAATTTTTTTGAAAAGCAAGGATGCCTTTCCAAAAATTGTGCAATGTGTGGATCAAAGCCTAAGAGTCAAGGATTCATGTGTGGTAAGGGCACTATTAATTATTGCTGAATATTACTGATAAGTTGAAATGCATTTTTGTTCCCCTACCCTGCCTATGGGTATTAAGTAACCAAGCTAAGCAACTGCTAAGTGTATTGTTATGATTATCAATGGTGCGTCTTTCAAAATTGTGAATGCCATAGCATCTGGCTTAAAACATGAATCAAATTCAATAACTGGAAAGTTGTTGCATAATGCTCAGGTGACCTATAAGGCCCATGGGCCTCTTGTTTTCTGAATTTAATTTCTCACAATTTTCAAAGAATTTTGCAATAAACTTGGACTGGACTGTTACTTGGTTATAACTCACCATGCAAAAATGATATTTTGATCGACTGTTGTTATTACAGGTGAACAACCTTGGTCAGGTGTGTGAGCAGATCTTACTGCACCATGTAGATGTTGACACAGCTTTGTACCTTCTCAGTATTGCTGACCAGTTCCAGAAAAAAGTTCTGAAGGTAAGGACCTCCTTAGTATCACTGACCAGTTCCAGAAAAAATTCCCAAGGTAAGGACCTCATTAATATTGCTGACCAGTTCCAGAAAAAAGTTCTCAAGGTACGGGCCTCATTAATATTGCTGACCAATATCTTATTTTTAAAAGAAAGAAATGTAAAATATGCATGTCTTTTGTATATCAGAACATTCTAAGTGGTTAAGTTAGAAGCCAGATAGTAATGAATAACTATTTCATTGTAATGATCATTTATTCCTTTTTAGGACAATGTTTTGAGTTACCTTGGAAACCATCCAGATGTGAAGAATGGTGAAGTCTTTAGCCAACTGCCCCCACACCTCCGGACAGAAATAGAGGATGTTATCAAGGAGGAGGGGTAATTATTTAAGTTCTTTGTGTGTACTGTATAGTGTTTTAGTTTTATAATGTGATCAATCAGCTTGTTTGGGGATAATTTGCATAAATGCTAAATGCTGCTTTTGTTTATCTTGTCAGCTTAAAATTCTAGTTACAAAAGAAGGCTGACTATAATTAAAATAAGTTTTCTGAATAAATGCAAAGAAAAAGGAAAAACAATGGACTAATTTTTACGTCAACTAATAGGAAAATTTTTTTTGGATATAGTGTACATGTATATATGCATTATCGATCAAATTTCTTGGAATTTTTATTTCCTTATTTCTTTATTTTTAGCAATGCTATAAATTGCAAAATTTAGAAGCCCTTAAAAATTAACATAACATTTTAACTCACCCAAATGAAGAAAAAAATAATAATTACGTGTTAAATTTCCAAATTTAGATAAGAGATAATGTATTATTTTTCAGTGATGTTGTGGGGAGTAGTAGAGTTGACTCCAGCAGCTTATCTAGTCAGGAGGATGGGGAGATAATTGGTCAGGTGCAGGTAGCCAGCAGCAGGGTAAGTCTTACTTATACCCCAGGGTCTGTACAACAGGTGACTCAGGTGAGGTGGTTAGCAGCAGGGTAAGTCTTACTTATACCCCAGGGTCTGTACAACAGGTGACTCAGGTGAGGTGATTAGCAGCAGGGTAAGTCTTACTTATACCCCAGGGTCTGTACAACAGGTGACTCAGGACAGGTGACAGGTGGTGAGCAGCAGGGTAAGTCTTACTTATACCCCAGGGTCTGTACAACAGGTGACTCAGGTCAGGTGTCTGAAGTGAGCCAGACAGAGGCTCTTTACCCAATACCTGTTTGTACAGGCCCTTCATCATGAAGGTGGTGGGAAAGAAATTGTTCTTGTTTATTTTTGTTTTTTTGTGAGAGTTATAATTTTACTATTTCTTGTTTAAAGTGTTTGCTTACATAAGATATTGGAAAATTACAAAGAATTTTAAGCATGGCATGAACTTTGCGTGGAATGCACTTAAAGAAGAACAGAATAATTTTAAGACATTCTAGGTATTTGATCCAAAATCATAAATCGGTAACACAACTACATTTGTCAAAATACTTTATAATTACGTATTTGAACAAAGGGTTTGAAAATTAGTTTTCATTAGAATTGTGAGTTCAAATTATTGTTATGATCAGTCTGAAGATGGACATAACTTAATTTCTTCTGAAAAGTTATTGACCATACCATCAGGATGACTATCTATGGAAGCCTGTGAGTGTAATAAGTTTGTCTTTACTTTATAGAGGTATTCATCCTCTTCGTCGTCTTCCTCCAGTTTTGACGAGTACGGCGGAGTAGGCACGGATCATGCCCGGCTAGCTGAGTGTATCTCCGCCCTCCGTGCTGTGATTGGAGATGATGTACCAGAGGATGACCTCATTCAGTTCGCATTAGCTGCTGATTATGATGTCAGTCGAGCTATAAATTTCTATTTCCAGTCAGCTTAATGTTAATAAACAAATTCCATTGGACATTCCTTCAGGGTTTTGAGCAAAACCTCTAGGCTGAAAATATGCTTATATTTTCCCAAAATGTAGTGAAAGTTTTTCCATAGAAATCCTTACAAAATATTTGATCAGAATTTGTTTATTGCAAAATGCAAGCAGATATTGCTAATCAGCCATATTGTATTTTCCTTCTTAATTAGACAATTTATTCCCCTATTGTTCATGACAATGTAAAAAATGTAGAAAAACAAACGGTGATCAATCTCAAAAAAATTTAAATATTACAAATCTGTAACACAACTATTGATATGGCTTTTACATTTAAGAGATGCAATTGCTCAAAAAGAAAAAAATGTTTGCATTTTTATGTGCCATGAAATAGTCATTATACAAAATTTCTTTCAACATGTAGGCTTATTTACTATATGTTAAAATGAGAAAAATATATATCAAGGCAAATTCTTGAAAGGTCAAGATTATTGATATAAGGCTTCTGTGGGGTCCTATATGACTTGGTTACTATTCTTGTTAATATTTATTGTGAGTCATTTGAAAGTAAATGCTGTAAACCAACTTTCTGAAAGCATATTTTTCAATTGTTAGCTCACCAGAGCTGAAAGCTCAAGTCAGCTTTCCTGACTGATTTTCTGAATACAAGGGAGATAATCAAGAAAAGGGTGGAGTCATAGAAAAATTTTCTGAAGAACCACTGGTCCAGAAAAGCTGAAACTTATGTGGAAGCATCCTGGGGTAGTATAGATTTTATATTGGTCAAATTTTGACCCTCAGGGTTAGGACAGGGCCACAACAGAGAATCCAAGTTTTACAATGAAATAAGTTGGAAAAATCTTTAAAAATCTTCTCAGGAACCACTGAGTTAGAAAAGCTAAAACTTATATGGAAGCGTCTTGGGGTAGTGTAGATTTCATATCATCTGAATCATCACCCCAGGAGGTAGGGTGGGTCACAATAGGTTTTACAAGGGGAAATCTGGCAAAGAACAACATGGCCAAAGATACTTAGGTGAGCCATGTGGCCCATGCTCAGTTTAAAATTGAAATGTCTCTATTTTTAGTTTATGCATATGAGGAAGTATGATGCATAGATATATTTACACTTAAAAATATTTAATGATTTATTGCTTTGAATTTTTTGAGACAGAAAGTTGCAAAACTTTCAGATATTTCTTGCATTTGAAGAAAAGTTGGTTCACATTATATGAAAATAATTGATAAAATGTCACTAATAGATGTGTATTTTATTTTACCATTTTCTGCTTCGTCATTTAATGATTTATTATTTATTGCATCATCTGTGATAAGATATTGGTCTGTTCTAAGTGGAATAGGAATCTCCGTGAGGCCCTCATTTGAACTGTTCTAGTTAAACATTTTTATCTTGTCAATTTTTTAATGCTTTTAATCCACTGCCTCTCTAGAATTTTGTATTTCTATAGGAAAATTATATTTTAAAAGAATTATTTAACATTATATTGTTAAGTCCATTTTTATCTGTTTTGATTTACATATTTGTTTGTAATAAAATGGAATAGTTCTTTTGTGTTGTTAACAATTTCTAGTCATTGAGAATTATTATTGTTTTGATCACTTTTTTTCAAGCTTTGTTTTAAACTATTTTGCAAAATTTCTTAATATCACAATAAAATTTCTAATGAAAAATGACTTTTGTGTACAGTTAAAATTTTATTTCACATGCAAGTATATGTACCAGGTAGGTCATTTGACTCTGATTTACCTTAACTCAGTAATATAATAATGAGGGATAAAACTAGGTGAAACCTGAACAATAAACTTCAAATGATCATTGTTGTAAAACATACCAGTATTTTACGAATGAAAAATAGAGTGATTTTAAATATTTGATTTGATTTGAATATATTTTATTATGTAACAATTACATACCGTATATACTCGCCTATAAGTCGGTTTTTGGGGAGTTAATCTCTGGTCTAAAACTCTTTGTCCGACTTATAGGCGAGCTATTAAAATTATGGTTTTATATGAGGTTAGTCCATCTGATATGCAAGATTATTAAATAAAACCGACTTATAGGCGGACCGACTTATAGGTGAGTATATACGGTAAACGGATTGGGATGGCTGAACCAATTTGAAGGATTAAATTTGGGTAAACAGCAACATAGAATTAAAGAGGACAGGTTTTTTAGATTCATATTATGCCAGGGGGTGTATGAAAAAAGACCCATCAAAGTAATTTTAATTTTCAAAATTCTGCAGTCAAACTTTCGGGATGATCAAAACAAGCAATGATTTTATTGGTGCTTGAGTATCATATATAGTGAACCAGTATAATTTCTCTGTATACTTAGCTGACAAAGACAGTGCATGGTAACAATGAGCAAGTGAAATTGTTTCCTCCCTGCTTTCTTTAGTAGTAGGGGAAATTTATTAATTTTGGTCTGTCTGTCCACTCATCTGTTTGTCATTCTGTCTGTGTGTAACACTTGTTTGCATATAATATCTCTTGAAGGCTTCATCCACCTGTAAGGAAATTATTATACCAAAACTCCCCAAGACCTATAAAGACCCCAGTTGATTTTAAGATCAAAGGATTTTAAGGTCAAGGTAAGAAATTCAAACATTCTGCATGTGTAACAATCTCTTCCAGGCGACATCTTGAAAATCGGGGCATACAAAGCCCTAATATACTGTAGGCCAAATGAGTTGGTTCAAAGTGGGACTAAATTGGCCTTAACCTGAGAAGCTCAAAGTACTTTTGAAACTGATTTTGAAAGTTTTAAGAGTAAGAAAGATTCTAGCTATATAAATGAAATGATTAAAAATTGGAGGACGAAATCAGAAAAAAGTCGAGCTGCAAAAGTTGTAGTACGGTAATCGCACCATAATAAAGGAAAGTTTAAGAACTTGCACAAATGAAATATCAGAAGTTTATGTTACACATTTTAGAAAGTAAAGCACATGCATTGTACAATTTTGTTGCACCTTCAGTAATCATGCTTGATAAGAAATTGTTGTGATGTGAATTTCTGTAAATCGTTAAGGTCAATACCAGGAAGCTGGGAGTGTGGTATGTTATCAGTAGGACTGAGATAACGCTATCTAGAGGAGGGTGTTATCAACAGACCACAGTACACAGGAATCTACTAAAACACTAGTCTACCTTCTAGGGATTAATGTGACTTGTTATTATTTAGGGTAAGAATATATATTACGTTTAGTTACCACTGCACAATAATCTCTTGTTTTAATCTTGACAAGCTTGGCAGTTGTTAGAGTAATATAGATGGAAATGTACAACAGTCATAGTTTACAGTTTCATCTTTGTGCAAGGCTGGAACCAAAAAAAATGTCACAATAGCATGAAATCTTTAAAAAAATAGATTTCAACAAAAGTATGTTTGATCTATTTTGGCATTTGTCCTAAATAAAACTTCATTTTGATATGCGCAATATTATTAAAATGAGCACAACGGTTAACCTTTGATTTTGTCTATAGCTGTACAGCTAAATTGTATGACTTCGTTATACATTTCTCTTGGACACTGATTTTGAATCTGATGATGCCTAAAGATTTTCGCTAAAAGAATTTTAAAAATTAAAATTTGGACAAATTCAAATACCGGTAATTAAATTCTACTACTCAAAACAAGATGATTTATTGAGAGTAAAGGTTATTAGAAAGTAACTTGTGAGAGGTTAAAATTAAGATATGCTGATGAACTTAAAATATGTACTGAAAAGTAAAGTCATTTAACAGTATCAGTAATATTCTTGCTGTACATCAGTTCAAACTAACGTGTTGTATATCTTAATATTTACATTCGCAGATGTTTCTTTTTATACAACACTACTGAAAGCAACATGTATAACTGTATCAATACAAATTTCTCAGATGTCATAATATAAATATAAGAAATGGAAGGTATCATTTTTAAACATCTATCCGGATAATAGATATGGGTTGGTCATCATCAGTGAGATCAAATTCCATGAATTCATAAGTGCTTTAAATTTTTTGCTATTTGCTCTCATACTTTTAACTCATGAAATGTTTTATTTTTCAATCCCAGCGGCATGTATGTAATCCATTGAATGCACATTGACTCTTTAACACGTCATTTAGAAATTATGTCTATGTTTATGACATTCGAGGAATTTGTATTTACACGGTTGTAGATACGCATTGCTTTCAGAAGTGTTATATAAATAGGGAAACATTTACAAATGTAAATTATTATGTAGGATTACATATACGTAGGGAAAAACTTAAAAACTCTTCTCAAGAAAAGCTAAGCCTTGATTGGTCATATTTATATGGATGGATCCATGGGTATTTAGAAGTTTGTAAAATCTTTTTATCTGTCCAAATTTTCTCAAGCAAAGAGCTACAGTTTTGCAGCTCGGAAAAAATCCATGATTAATCATATATACCATATGATTGGAAAAGTATTCAATACAAATGGAAAATTATAGAGTACAAATAACAATGATACAATACAAATAAAAAATCATAATACAAATGTAAACTTGGCAATGTGAAAAATTTAGAACACAAAGAAAAATTTTACAACTCAAAGAAAAATTTTACAACACAAATTAAATATTATAGAATACAAATGTGAAATTTTTCAATACAATTAGAAAATTATACAATATAGATGGAAAATTATACAACAAATGGAAAACATGGAATATTGTAAAATTTTATTTGCCATAGGTAGCATAGATTCTACAGTTACCTCTAGTGATCATTACAAAACCATGTCATAAAACTGTTTGAAGATGTATTTTAATTCTGAATTCCTGTTGTTTAGGTCTGAGGCCTGGAGGTGAAGCCATGGACTGTAGGCTGTTACTGATTGTTGGTTTGTTTGTACCTGTCTCCAATGCATTGACTGGGAACCATCAGCAGCTTATGGATGCAAGCAGTGTCGGTATGTAGCACAGTAGAAATCTGATTTCCATTGGAAGATTTCAAATTGCACTGTATTTGAACATTTACATTAATTTCACTGCATGCCAATAATGAAATTAATTTGCAGTGATAAAGTAAAATCATAGTTTCTTTTACTATTTAATTGAACATTCAAAATAAGCACATTTGAGGCCATGGACTCCTATACTTCATACTTGTACTTCCTCCACTCTCTAAACTGTTCTCAGTCAAGCACCAAGTTAATTTTAATATTTATTGAATCAATTAGCCAAAAAAAAATCACACGATATAGCAATTTACATTTCAAAAGGTCAATGGAAGTAAATGGCCACATTGTTTTAACCTAGGGTCTGAGGGGATACCCAGTATACCAACTTAGAAAGTATAACGGGCAAATTGGTGGACTGGCGTTTAGCAACAGTACCAAAACTATGAAAATACCACCCATTTGGGATTGGAAGTTTTCAAAATATCCATTTCCCAGCAATTGCACCTGGTTGTTGGTACAATACCACAGACTCCAGGTCTAAGCCTCCCCTCCTGTGTGTAGAGGGGGAGTGGGCACCAAGACTGTCAAACTTGAGTGACCCCAATTAGAATACACAATTATCAAAACACACACATATGTAAAATTTCCTTTTTACAAACCAACACCCTCTGTCTTTAGTGGCAGATAGGGGAAAACCATAAGGCCAGATGAGTTGAAAATTTCCTATTTATATCCCTTCAGACTCATCACAGACATTGATATAATGTTCCTCCAAACCCCATGCAACCAAACCCGCCCATGTTTATGATTACCCTCTGAAAGGTGTGTTCTATTGTAATGAAACAAACTGATAATGTGGACTGAAATACTTACTTAATCCTCTTCGTGCTAGTTAGCACAATTTAAGGCCGTCACCAGAGACTTCCATGTTGGTTTGTCTTGTGTCCATCTTTGGATCTGTCCCCATGTCCGGTTGTTTTCTTTTGTCTCTTTCTTTACAAATTTTCTCCTTGTTTCTTTTGGTCTTCCTCTCTTTCTATTGTCAGACGGTGCCATCTCAAATGCAACCCTTGGGATAGAGGTTGGGTGCATTCTACAAATATATATCCTATCCTCAGCCGTTTTCTTTTCTTTATAAGTGGTGTTGGTCTTCTTGTACAGCTCTTCATTTGAGATGGTATTAGGCCAGAAGATGTGTAAAATGAAATATTGTATTAATACAAGGGGAAATCATTAAGAAAAAGTGAAAATTTGGTGGCATGTTTATGAAATCTTCTACTCAAGAACCACTGGGTCAGGAAAGATGAAACTAATGTGGAAGCATCCTCAGGTATTGTATAGATTCAAGTCTGTCCAAATCATTACCCCTAGAGGTAGGGTGGGGACAAAATGGGGCATTAAAGTTTTACATTGGAATTTACAGGAAAAGTCTTGAAAAATCTTCTCAAAAACAACAAAGTCATGATTGGTGCTATTTATATGGAAGCTTTCTCAGGAAGTGTAGATTTAAGTTTGTTCAAATTGCTATGTTTTTAGCTCATCTGAGTTGAAAGCTCAAGTGAGCTTTTTTGATCACCTGTTGTCTGTAGTCTGTTTTGTCTCTCCCTCCATTTGTAAACTTTTCACATTTCCAACTTCTTCTCAAGAACCACTGGGCCAATTTTAACCAACTTGGTACAAAGCATCCTTATGTAAAAGGTCATTTAAATTGTTAAAATAAAGGGCTAAATCCCCATACAAGGGGAGATTACCAAGAAAATACAAAATAGGGTGGGGTCATTAAAAAATCTTCTCAAGAATCACTGGGCCAGAAAAGCTGAAACGTAGGTGGAAACATCCTCAGCAAGGGTTGTGTAGATTCTAAATTGTTAAAATCATAATCCCTGGGGGTAGGGCAGGACCACAATAGGGAATCCAAATATATGAAAAAAAAATTAAAAATCTTCCTCTCAAGAACCATTTTGCCAGAAAAACTTTAACTTATGTGGAAGCATCCTGGGGCAGTGTAGAATCTAAATAGTTCAAATTTTTTTTATGACCCCCTGGAGTAGGGTGGGGCCACAACAGGGAATCCAAGTTTTACATTGAAGTATATATGGAGAAACTTTAAAAATCTTCTTCCTAAAGAACCACAGAGCCAGAAAAGCTGAAACGTATGTGGAATCATCCTGGGGTAGTGTAGATTCTAAATTGTTCAAATCATGACCCCCGGGGGTAGGGTGGGGCCACAATAGGGAATCCAAGTTTTACATAGAAATATGTAGGAAAAAAATTAAAAGTTTTCTCAAGAACCACAGAGCCAAAAAAGCTGAAACTTATGTGGAATCATCCCAAGGTAATTTAGAATCATTAATTGTTCAAATTATGAATCTTTGGGATTGGGCAAGGTCAAGATGGGTATTATAAAGGGGGAATTTGTTAAATAAGAGAATGACCAAAGTTACTCAGGTGAGCGATGTGGCCCATGGGTCTCGTTGCTTAATACTGTAGATCACTTTATTTTCGTGACACCTTATTTTCGCGAGATAGTCATTGACTCTTTATTAGCGAGACATAATTTTCACGAATTTTGATTATTCTTCTATATAATCTTAAGGAATGCTATTATACAGGAGAATGATATTTTTGCAAGCTCACTGTCACGCGTAATTTACGCAAAAATAAAGTTATCTCGAATAAAAAGTGATTTACAGTAGAGTTAATTTTTTTTAATATATTTTCTTTTTAAGAAACCTTACCTAGAACTGGTACAGGATGCTCTACTCTACCTCAGCGCTTTTATATTCAAGAAAATAATGATGCAGGTATGAGTTTTTAGATTACAGGTGCCACTGAGATAACTAACTGTTATCTAGCAGGGATGTGCAATAAAATTAACATCACAGTGCCTGGGGAAAATCAATTAGCTCATCAGCTATTTAAGGATATATACCACAAACAAATTTTCTTATATCCAACACAGAAAGATTACAGTAATAATTTTTCTATATTTCTCTCAACTGAAATGTAAGAAATTTTATATTTGAAAAATGTTAAAATACTCTCTTGAAAATATCCCCTGAATCCTTACAATTCAAAGATTCCGGTAAATGTTCAACCAAGCCTCTTTCGTTACTCCTCACCAAGATATTGACAGTAGTGAAGGAAAGAGTACTCTGCAACAATATGTTCGAGAAGTGGTGTGAATCAGATGTGGATACTCAAAAATTCCAAAGAACTTTTAGACAGTTTGAAATTACCAAAATCAACAGCTTAAAAACTTATGACATTTCAACTTTATACACAACCATTCCCCACGATAAATTAAAGTCCTGGCTTTTTGATATCATTGACAGCTGCTTTTTCAATAAAAATGCAACTCATAAATTTACTTACCTGGTCATTGGTCATTTGCTAAATTATTTTGTTAAAACACATTCTGATTGCACACACAAGCACTCTGAAGTTGACATCAAAGAGATGCTTGAATTTCTGATTGACAATATCTATGTGGTTTTGGAGACCAGGTATAGGCCTTTCAGCTAATTTTTCAAGTTGCACATATGGTGAAAAACATTTCAAAGATTGATTTATAGGTACATGAAATTATCAAAAAAGATAATAACTTATGCATACCTTTAATTGAATCATTAAAAAGTTTAATTATTTCTAGTTGACTACTTCGATGTTGTGTTTAAGGACAGGTAACTCAGGTGTGAAAAATGACCAAGCCGATTTATGAGTTGTCATTTATATGAATGACATATAGGCTGCTACAGCATTGGTATTGATAGGTACACAAAAATGGTAACCAGTTCCTTACATTGTTTTGTACACAAAAGTGTTGACCAAAAGAAGGAGAATGTCTTCACTCTACCTGAAATAACAGGGTCAAACGAATAGGGAACAGACTATATTCAACATTTTTAACTCTCTTTGACGATTATTATGAAGAAGAAAATATAATGTCATGGTTTTTGTGTGCGCTATTTTGCGCTTCCCATATAAACATATATATTTTTACAAGTAAATGCAACAATTACTTATCTTCTTTGTGTTACTAAGCATGAAGAAGAACGACCCAGTATAAAAATTAAATTAGGTTAAAACTAAGAAGGAGGGTAGACTTCACTTTTTATTTTAATTAAAAGTTTTACTTATATGTAATTAAACGATGCCAGCAGCTATATAGTAAATAAGATTAATATTAGTTCTAAATTTTAAAACCACTGGATTTTACTGACAGCAAAGAAACAATTGGGAAATGCTAAAAACTCTTACTGACTTGTGTATAAATAGTTCGATACCTCGGACCTACTCTAAACAAGTTTCAGCAACAAGTTATCGTTCATAACAGCGAACCCTAGTGGCAATTGAAAGGCCTACCAGGTATTCCAACAATCTATTGGAATTCCCATGGGTACAAACTGTGCTCCGTTATTAACAGACCTATTTTTATATTCATATGAAGCAGAATTTGTGCAAAATCTTATGCGTGAAAAGAAGAAAATGTTCGCTGTGGCCTTCAACTTGACATTTAGATATATATTGATGATGTGTTGTCAATTAACATTTACGGTAATTTCCAT
Source organism: Saccostrea glomerata (assembly GCA_003671525.1). Classification (NCBI taxonomy): domain Eukaryota; kingdom Metazoa; phylum Mollusca; class Bivalvia; order Ostreida; family Ostreidae; genus Saccostrea; species Saccostrea glomerata. The sequence continues at coordinate 511,501 of PRKT01000138.1, read as the reverse complement.
TCCTACGTCGATACGATAAATCCTGTTGAGCTTGAGGTAAAAGATACCATTGTGTCTGACACATCTGTTTCATACTTGGATATTTTACTTGAAAAAGATGTTAATGGTAATCTAACAACCAAGCTATATGATAAATGTGATGAATTTAACTTTTCCATAGTCAACTTCCCTTATGCAGCAATATACCTTTGTCACCTGCTCTATGTATGAACATTTTCTAAAACGAGGTAAATTATTGACAAGCAAGTTGATAAAACAAGAATATCAGCAGTCTCGTTTAAAGTCGTCATTTAGTAAGTTCTATGGTCGATACAATGATCTTGTCAGCAAATACAATTTATCATTGAGTCAAATGCTGACTGACGTTTTTCATACCAATTGTTAGTCCATTATTATACCCACGCTTGAAAAGTGGGAGGATATATAGTAATCGGTATGTCCATCTGTCGGTTTGTTACACTTTGGGCTACCCATCTCTTATCCGCAACTCCTTTTATACCACTTAGTGAAATTCAATGAAACTTTCACAGAATCTTTATTACATATTGCCATTGTGCACCTCCTATTTTAATTTTTGATCTCACACATATTTTGGGTTTCCCGGCCACAACAAAACATGGGCTTTTCCATTATAATCATATATCTGGGAGGCAGGGGGTATCACTTAGTTAGCTCATTGCTCACAGTACTTCTAGTATATACACTGAACTGACAACGGATTTTTCCATTATTGCCTGATCATGACAAGGAGCACACGGTGGGTGTGACTGGTCAGCAGATGATGCTCACTCCTCCATGGCACCTGATCCCACTTCTGAGATTTCGGAGGTCCGTGTTTGCTCTGTTCCTATTTTGTATTGTTTATGGTCTTTGAGATTGAATACTGTTTGTTATCTCCATATCCTTATTTGAAGCAAGAAAACTTCATACATTCTATAAACATTTCAGAAAATACACTGAGCTGTATAGTTGCATTTTTGCACGTAATTTTTGCCAAATTATGTGGCTTTGCCAAACATTAAGTTGTTTAATGAAACACATATCACTTCTAATGTAAGTGAGGCAATTTATTTAGCAAAGATATAGATCTGAGTTTTGGAAGAAAAAAATTGTTAGTATTTATTAGCTCTACTGGTCAGAGACCAGAAGAGCTTATGCGATAATAATGCGTCCGGCGGTCTGTCTGTCTGTCTGTCTAGCTGTCCGTCTGTAAACAATTTTTCAAAACGCTACTCCTACAATTTTCGTCTGATTTCAATATAACTTGGCAAACAAGTAGACTACACTAAGATACATAAAATAGTGCATCGGTTTTTGATTTCGAAGAACGGTGTTGCCATGGTTACTAAAAATAGAATTTTCTGAGAAATTCCTTTAAAACGCTACTCCTTCTAAAGTTTTGGTCTGATTTCAATATTACTTAGCAAACAAGTAGACTACACTAAGATACATAAAATAGTGCATCGGTTTTTGATTTTGATGAACGATGTTGCCATGGTAACTAAAAATAGAATTTTCTGAGAAATTCCTTTAAAACGCTACTCCTTCTACAGTTTTAGTCTCATTTCAGTATCACTTGGCACACAAGTAGACTACACTAAGATACATAAAATAGTGCATCGGTTTTTGATTTCAATGAGCGGTGTTGCAATGGTTACTAAAAATAGAATTTTCTGAGAAATTCCTTTAAAACGTTACTCCTTCTACAGTTTTGGTCTGATTTCTTTATCACTTGGCACACAAGTAAATTACACTAATTTACATAAAATAGTGCATCGGTTTTTGATTTCAATGAACGGTGTTGCCATGGTTACTAAAAGTAGAATTTTCTGTGGAATTCCTTAAAAATGCTACTCCTTCTACAGTTTTGGTCTGATTTCAATATAACTTAACACACAAGTAGACTACACTAAGATACATAATTCTGTGCATTGGTTTCTTATCAGTACAAACCAGTAGAGCTACAGTCTCGATAGAGACTTCTGGTTCTTTATCTGAAACAGAAGTAAAACACTTGTTGTACAATAGCAATATTATACATGTATTAGCCTACCGGTAATTGAGGTAATTTAACTTTTTAGGTCACCTGAGTAACTCAGGTGAATTGCTATCCGTTTTCGTCCGTCGTGTGTTAATATTTGAACATTTTCAGCTTCTTCTCTGAAACCACTGGACCAATTTCAACCAAATTTGGTATGCAGCATTTATGGGTGAAAGGAAACAAAAATTTTGAATTTTATGGTCCCCGTCCCCCTGGGGCCTGAGGGGTGTGGCCAAAATCACCAAAATTATTGCAATCTTTAAAAATCTTCTTCTTTACTCCTGGACATCAAGCAGGCAAACTGTTGACATGAATGTAATGATCATTGAGTCCTCTACCAAAATTGTGAAATTCATGGCCCCAGGGTCAGGGGTTCTTGTGCTAGGACAGGACTATATAGATTATACAGTGAAAATGCATTATTTCTTTGAAAATTTTCTTTTCTGCTCTTGGGTATTAAGTAAACTAACTAAATACACAGTTATGTTGAGCAAGAGTGCCTCTTCCAAAATTGTGAATTTTATGGCCCCATGGTCAGCAGAGTTTCCGAAAACTATCGGTTCTACCGGCAAAACCGATAGAAAGTCGAAATGTCCAATGAAATTGGCTATAGTACCGGTCCGTGTGACCGATTGTGGTGATGGCTTGTCTTAATTAATTTATTGCACTCTGATCTACTGCAAAGTCTTCATAAATGAAAATTTTCAATGCAGCATGCTCCTATTCTTCATAAATATCCATATCCATATCCATTTGTTGAAGAATACTTTTGCCATTGAGAAATATTTATTATCTTTAAAGTCTTTTGAACAGAGGAAAATACTATGTAAATTTAGAATAAGTGCACATGAATTGAGAATTGAACGTGGTAGATATGAATATACAAAAGGTATTAATGGGAAAAAGATCCCTCTAGAAAGAAGTCAACGGACATGTACTCTTTGTAATTCAAATTGTATTGAAGATGAAATCCATTTCCTTACAAATTGTTCTTTATATAATGAAGAAAGGAAAGTTTTGTTTAACTTTTTAAGTGACAATTATAAAAATTTCAACACTCTGTCCAACAATCAAAAATTTTTATGGATTATGGCAAATGAAGATCACAATATATTATTTAAACTATGTGACTTTTTATCCAAATCTTTTATTAAGAGAAAAAATCTCTTTAAAAAATGATAAAAGTAAAAATGTTAGGAAATACATAATTATTCAATTCATGTGTACTTCAGTCCAGTGGCGGATCCAGAAGTTCATGTGGGGGGGTTTTGAGGCCCAAAGGGCCAAAGGGGGAGGGCATGAGAGGGGGTGTCCCCCTCCCATAGGTGGGGGTTTAATTTTGTTTTAAATGGTTCTAAATGGTGCATTTTCCAGCATTTTAGGGGTACTTTTTGTAGCTTTTTTAAAGACCAATCATCATAAATTTTTAATAAAATGTTTTCAATTTAATTTAACTTTAACACAAGACTTTAGACTTTGCTTTAAAAAAATGTTAAATCTGACAATTTTAGGAATGCAAGCAGTTGACTTCAAGTTGTCTTGGTTTACTTTAAATGCACCTACAATTAATTTAGTTCTATGTCAAGCTGACTTCCAAGATACAACTAATGTGCAAATTTTTAAACACTAAAAAAAATTAAAAATTGAATTCTTTTCAGAATCCCTAACTTGTGCTTTTCAACTTACTTGAGTATATACTGTCAATATGATTTGGAATATAAACACACGTGTACAATTAATGAAATTTCAAACTGTCTTAACTGAAGAAAAAATTTACATAAACTGGAGAATCTGTCAAAGCTAGAGGGGTTTGCTAAGCCAACCTGGTTTTGTAAAAAAAAATATATTAATTTAATTTTAAAACGGTAAAAAAAAAACCTGAATAATAGTTTATTCATAGTTTAAAACATGCATTTTATCAGCAAAAGAATATTACTGAGCAGCACCGTAACTATGCAGTTTTCTGTTGTTGGTACCTAACTACATTATACTGTGATCTTGTGACTTCACTAGATGCACAGACTACCCCATGTCTGAGGCACTCTCTCTGTTGATTACCTGTGTATTGTGTGCGTTCAAGCGGAAAGAGATTTCCTGTTACGTAGTGGATGTATATTTCACAGTTGTACAAACAAAGGGTTTATGTTTATTAGAGTCTTATCAATGCAACAAAATGACAAAATGACACTTGTAAAAAAAAAAAATCAATGACCCCCCATACCACAATATGATACATATGTATATATACATTGAAGAGTCATATGTCTATTTTAAGTACATGTTTATATAGGTTCATGTATGTCTAAATGTTTTTTTTTTTTTTTTTTTTTTTTTTTTTTTTTTTTTTTTCCTTTTTCTGTCAACTATATTTTAGGCCTTTCTCTTGTAAGTTTGTACTCTTTATGCTCATTTGGGCACTGAATTAGTAATAAAACATATCTTATCTTATCTTATCTTATCCATAATCTTATCCATTTTGTAATTCTACTTTCTGCCATAATAAAAATATTCCTAGATTCTCATCCCCACCCGCCCCAATTTTAAACCCCCGCCTCAATTTCTTTATTTCTGTTTTTCTTCGTCTTAATTCTGATCGGGATCGGTATTCATGTATGCATCTACCATTCTACTTTCGTTTTAAAGCCTGCGAAAGTCGACATGATTTTGACAGCTGAAAAGATGGTAATTGCTGTAATACATGCGTATATACCGTATAATCCCTATTAACCGCCCCGGGCGCTTAGAAAATTGCGGAAAGGGGGCGGTTATTTTTATATTCTTGTTAAAATTTTGAATGTCATATTTTATCTTCAAGAAATCTTTTGAAAAAAAAAAAAACAAATAACAGAGAACCACTAAAAACTGTCTAACCTTCCTTTAAATTACAATAATCCACCCAAATTATGCTATATGACTCATTTTCCCACTTCGAAATTAGGGAATCGACAAGGAGAAGAAATTTTGTACTTGTTTTTTTTACTTTCACTTTCAGAAATACATGATTAGGTCGTTCTAAAAATCTTTTACTTTCAAGAATATTTGATGTATGAGTTACCTAATAACAAAGTTTCATTTTCACTTTCTTCATTATGGCGGACTTTTGATACGATTCTGGATGATTTTGATCTCTGTACATGGCCGGCCCGGGCCCTTTAATTTCTGACAATTGAAAAAGACCCAGGGGGGCGCTTATAGGGGTAGGGACGGTTAATAGGGATTATACGGTATTTTAAACAAGGGTCATTGGTTGAAAAAGATTGGTGATGATGTGAAGTAAGAGATAATTAAACCTTTACTATGACTTTTATTCGGGTATTGTAGATAAAATTACACCGATTGACCAGGTCAATAAAAAATCTGCAAAATTGAAAAAATAAAAAGTATAAAATAAAAGCGGCCCGCCCGCCTCGATTTTTAAAAAAATTCGGATGAGAATCTAGCAATTTATTTATTATGGCTTTACTTATTTACTTCCAAAAACGATCGTTTTTTCCTAATCCGAATTTCCTCCATTCCTCTGTTAATGGTAAACACATGCAGTATATGTAGGTCATGAATAGATAGAACGTTCTATCGTTAAAATGATTTTGTCCTACGGACCCAGTTTAACGATAGAATTCGTTCCGTGTATTCGTAATGTAGCAAAAGAAACATGGGCGATAACTCGTACTCATTATAACTTAGTGCATTTACTATGAAAAATCTAGAGAGTTCCGAATGTAAACATGGCAGGTTATAAAATTTGAAGTGAGAGAAAAACGTTGAGAAAATTAATTGGATTTTCGTCTTTAGATGGATTATTTTCTGGGGTAAAAGGCATAAGCAATCTCAAAAGGGTTTGTTTTGATTAATTTGGTAGTTAATTATTTCCAGTGCAAATCCTTTTATATTCTTCAAAATCATTTTGGAGCGGATCCGCTCCGATTTGCTACATTGCAAGTATATGGGACGTATTCTAACTGTGGTGAGGGCTTGTACCGAGACACAGTTAGATCATTCTAACTGGGTCATGAAGTGCAATGACCACTGAGAAAATGAAAGATAATTTAAAATTTATTTTTATTTTACATTTCTATCATAAGTGCTAGTTATATATGATTCAATTTTACAAGTGAGTATTTAATTTTAATTTTAGAAAGAATTCTAGTAACTATAAGACATTTTCTTTTTCCTAAATTAATTTTTGTTTCATAATTACTTGTTTCTTTCCCCCAACATTTACTTGGAGCTAGTGACTTTATTGCTGCCACAAGCCTGTGTGGTCTTTTGCCATGCTTGAATTAATTATAGTTGCATAACCCTGATATCACAATCAGTGTTGAATTGATGAGCCCTGATGAAAATTTATACATATTCAATGCCATTTAAAATATACACTGTATATTCTAAAATATATTCGGACTGATAGAATATGCTTCGGACTGGTAGAATGCATTAAGTTATCAGTCCGAATGACTGATAGAAATATTTGGTTTTCGGAAACTCTGGGTCAGGGGTTCTGGTGCTAGGGCAGAGCTCTATTAATCATATAGTGAAAATGCATTTATTCTTGAAAAATCTTCTTCTCTGCTTCTGTGTATTGAATAAACTAACTAAGCACATAATTATGATGAACAAGAGTGTCTCTTCCAGAATTGTGAATTTTATGACCCGATGGTCAGGGGTTCTGGTGTTAGGGAGGAGCTCTATGATTATATGGTGAAAATGCATTATTCTTTGAAAATCTTCTTCTCTGCTTCTGGATATTAAATAACAAACTATGCACATAGTTATGATGAGCAAGAGTGCCTTTCCAAAATTGTGAATTTTATGGCCCTAGGGTCAGGGGTTCTGGTATTAGGGCGGGGCTCTATTGATTATATAGTGAAAATGCATTAATTCTTTGAAAATCTTTTCCTTTGCTCCTGGGTTTTATGCCAATGATCCAAGTATATATATTTATGATGAAGAAAGGTGCATCTAGGGGGGGTTGGAGTTCCATAGTCTGAAAATAAATTTATGCTTTGAAATCTGCTCTTCAGTATTAATCAACCATTTTATGATAAAATTTGCAAAATTTTGAATTTTGAAATATGTGGCCCCAGAGTCAGTGGTTCCTTTGGAGTGAGGTACACGACTGTTTATAAAGTGGAAGTGCATTTTCTCTTTGTTTCTCTGATCTACCTCTGGGTATTAAGCAATTTGACTGAAGCCTCTATGCGATAGCGTAAATATAGGTCTGGCTTTATTCAGATTGGGTATTAAGTAAATAGAGTATTAGCATGCTTAAGTTTTTATTAGCTCACCTGAGCCGAAGGTAGGGGTAGGGCGTTGCCACAATGGCCGACCAAACTTTTACATAGAAATATATAGGAAAATTCTTTAAAAATCTTATTCTTAAGAATGACAAAGCCATAATTCATCATATTTATATGGAAGCATGTTCAGATAGTGTAGATTCAAGTATGTTCAAATCATGACCCCCCGGGGGTAGGGCGGGGCCAAAATGGCCGACCAAACTTTTACATCTGAGAAATATAGGAAAATTCTTTAAAAATCTTCTTCTCAAGAATGACAAGGCCATAATTCATCATATTTATATGGAAGCATGTTCAGGTATTGTAGATTCAAGTTTGTTCAAATCATGACCCCCGGGGGTAGGGCTGGGCCAAAATGGCCAACCAAACTTTTACATAGAAATATATAGGAAAATTCTTTAAAAATCTTCTTCTCAAGAATGACAAAGCCATAATTCATCATATTTATATGGAAGCATGCTCAGGTAGTGAAGATTCAAGTTTGTTCAAATCATGACCCCCGGGGGTAGGGCGGGGCCAAAATGGCCGACCAAACTTTTACAAAGAAATATATAGGGAAATTCTTTAAACATCTTCTTCTCAAGAATGTCAAAGTCATAATTCATCATATTTATATGGAAGCATGCTCAAGTAGTGTACATTCAAATTTGGTCAAATCATAACCCCCAGGGGTAGGGCGGGGCCAAAATGGCCGACCAAAGTTTTTAAAGATACATGTATATATAGGAAAATTCTTTAAAAATCATTTTCAAAGAAATAGAAAATCCATGATTGGTCATGGGACTACTTTTGGATTTAAACTTTACAATAAAAAGCCATTTTCTACTTTTTCCTACCCTTAGTGCTCAGGTGAGCGATGTGGCCCATGGTCCTCTTGTTTATGATAAGCAATGGTGCCTCTTTCAAAATTGTGAATTGGGAATTTCATGGCCTCTGGTTTAAAACACGAACCAATTTTAATTGTTTGAAAGTTGTTACACAATACTCAGGTGATCTATAAGGCCCGTGGGCCTCTTATTTGCAAAATCAAGATTTTCAGTTTGTTTAAATTTGTGCATTGCTAGCGACAGCCAGTGAAAAGAAGAAATGGGTGGCCAGATGCTACCAATCAAATTTGTTCATAAGTATGAAATATATCAAACTAAACATAAATTTTTAGCTAACATGAACTGCAGGCTCAGGTGAGCTAGCTTTTTGGATTGAAGGGTGCCCAGTGTCTCTCTTTCATCATTAATTTTTTTCGGCTCAAGTGAGCTTTTCTGATCACATTTTGTCCGACATCACTCACAGTATAGGAAAATGTCGTTAAAAATCTTCTTCTCAAGAACAGCAAAGTCATGTTAAGTCATATTTACCTGGGGTATATGGAAGCATCCTCAGGTAGTGTAGATTCATGTTTGTTCAAATCATGACTCCCAGGGGTAGAGTGGGCCACAATTAGGGCTGAAATGATATATCGAGATATTGATAATATCAATTATGTGTGAGGACAATACGCACATTGATACCTATGCAGAAATATTGCAAAAAAATTATGACTATTTTTCTTTGTTTATTTAAAATTTGGGATTTAATATATAAAATAAATAAGCTTAATATAAATATAGATATGAAATGAATAATAATTAACACCACTTGAGTAAAATAGTATTGTTTTACAATATTTAAACAACTATTTAGAATAAATTATTCTTATTTACAAAGAAATGCAAAATAGATTTTATAACCAATTAAACAAATCGTGATACATGTACATATCAATTGTGGCTCAAATATCGTGATAAGTATCAATAAAGAAAAAAAATTTATCGTCCTAGCCCTAGCCACAATGGGCTATTAAGTTTTACGTGTAAATACAAAGGAAAATTCTTTAAAACTCTTTGTTCTAAGAACAGCAAATCCATGATTGGTCATATTTATTTGAAAGTATTCTCAGGTAGTGTAGATTCAAGTTTGTTGAAATCCTGATGGGGCTGCAATGGGGGATCAATGTTTTACTTAGAATAATATAGGGAAATAACATTATAAATCTTTCCCTCAGGAGCAGCAAAGCCATGATTGGTCATAGCTGAATGAAAGACTCCTCAAGTAGTGTTTTATAAGTTTGTTCAAGTAATGACCCTGTGGGGTGGGGTTGGCCACAATTAGGGATAAAAATTTTACATAGAAATATCAAGGAAAAAATCATATTCTCAAGAAATGAAAAGCTATGATTAAATATGGAGGCATCCTCATGTACATGTGTAGTGTACTGGACCAATTTCAACCCAACTTACCCCAAAGTGTAAGGGTGGCGTCCCGGATTAAGGTTAAGTTTTTTAGAGCAGTTTTCTTTTTAAGTACTTCTATGTTCTATATTAATTAGACATGCATGGAAGATGTTTCTAGTGTGTTTCATTGTACCAGAAGTTTAAGATGCTGCATTTTCAGCAAAGGAATGACCAAGTTAATTGTTTTGGAGCAGGGTAACATTTTTGGTGCAGTTTTTAGTGAAGGTCTCATTTCCAAGTAACTATAAGCCCTATGTAGACCAAACTTGCATTGATGATACATCTAAGGATGCACACTACCAAGCTTGCTTCAGATGCTGAATCTGACCTACATTTTCGGCATGAGTGAATAGGTTAATGCTTTCTGTGCAGGTCTCATTTCCAAGTAACTATGAGCACTATAGTGACCAAACATGCATGGATGATAAATCTAAGGATGCATACTACCAGACTTGCTTCTGATGCTGAATCTGGCCTACATTTTCCAGTTGAGTGAACAGGTTAAAGTTTTTGGTTCAGTTTTCATTTCAAAGATACTATGAGCCCTATAATGACCAAACTTGCATGGATGGTACATCTTAGGATGCATACTACCAAGCTTGCTTCGGATGCTGAATCTGACCTACATTTTCGGCATGAGTGAATAGGTTAATGCTTTCGGTGCAGGTCTCATTTCCAAGTAACTATGAGCACTATAGTGACCAAACTTGCATGGATGGTACATCGTAGGATGCATACTACCAGACTTGATTCTGATGGTGAATCTGACCTACATTTTCTTGTTGCATGAACAGGTTAAAGTTTTTGGTGCAGGTTTCATTTCCTAGTTACTATGAGCTCTATAATGACTAAACTTGCATGGATGTTACATCTAAGAATGCATACTACCGACTTGCTTCGGATGCTGAATCTGACCTACATTTTCCAGTTGAGTGAACAGGTTAAAGTTTTTGGTGCAGGATTCATTTCTAATTAACTCTGAGCTCTTTAATAACCAAACTTGCATGGATTATACATATAAGGGTGCATTCTACCAGGCTGGTTCAGATGCTGAATCTGACCTACATTTTCTGGATTAGTGAAAAGGTTATTTTTTTTATACAGGTTTCTTTTTCAAATAACTTTAAGCTCTATGTTGTGCAAACTTGCATGGATGATACATCTTAGGATGCACACTAATGTTCAGATGCTGAATTCGACATACATTTTCCAGATAATGGAGCTGGTAAAAGTTATGGGTGCAGGTCTTTTACATGTACCAAGAAACTATATGGCTTATATAAACCAAACTTGCACTAATGATGCATCAAGGGATGAAAACTCTCAAACTTGCTTCAGATGCTGGATTTTAATTATGTTTTCATGATGAAGAACTCCTTTAAGTTTTTATATAGGCTTATTCCAAAGTATCAATTCAAAATTGCATAAATTTTGCATTTTTTGGATGTACACTTTTTGTTGGTTAATTGTGTGACTTTGCCTTATACTTAAAGACAACATTCATTGAGGTGAGCTCTGTAATCTCTGATTACCTATGTTCTTTTCTATTATTTTAGATACTGAAGAATATGTTGATAATGTTATTGAATCACTCATTGCACATTTTCAGTCATATTTTACAGATAATTCACTTGATTTTAACAACAATGATCGTATTGTGAATAAACAATTTCTTTGAGTTTCAACATCTATTTATTCTAATTTCACAAATACATGAAATGATGAATCCTGAATAGCAATTGTCTGTGTCACAGGGATATACCCCCAGCCCCCAGGCTTGATTGGGTCCCTCACCAGATTTCTCTTAAAACGTTATTCAATTCTTCGGGTATGATTTTTGTGCAATGTTTGCTATTCTAGTATTATGTAGACTATTAAAAAAGTTCATAATCTATGAAAAATTATTGGAACATCTCTTAAATTATCTTCTTAAAATTATTTTCAAGTCAAAAAATTTTTACATGTAGAAGCAGTTTGTTTATAATTAATCAATAACATCCAATTAATTATATAAACGCTCAGACGACTCACAGGATTGGAGGTCAACATTACCGCTTCATTGCCAAAAATTTCAACTCATTACTGCTACATTTTTTCAGATTTTCGACCGATCATTACCGCTACATTTTCCGGAAAAAAACAACTCATTACCGCTACATATTGAATCAGCCTAAAACCAATTACCGCTACATATATCGATGTAGCACATCATATATATAGAATTTTATCTATGAACAGTGCTTGATTTTAAAGTTTTTTTTTTGTGTGTTTTATGAAACAAAATTGATTTTAATAAAAAAAAACCCCATCCTGTTCAAAGTCTTACTTTTACCTACCCGTGGTGAGAAGGGGAAATGGGTTTTATGCATGTATAGGTTGTACTGTACACGCATAAAAGGCTGGTTAAGGAAAGAGGCAATGTAGCGGTAATGTATACTTTTTTATGTAGCGGTAATGTAAGGTTTTATGTAGCGGTAATGAAAATTTTGAAAATGTAGCGGTTATGATACGCACCCACAGGATTAGTGTAATGAATGCATAAACACCCAATTAACACCTTCATGCAGGCCCCAGGCATTCGGCTGCATTAATTACATATATGCTTGATTAACATGTGCACATCAAATAGTAATCAAAACTTCGGGACGGGAATTTTGAGAGATCAGTAGTAAATTTTCTTGCTTTAAAATCTAAAGAACATAGTACTTAATTAGTGATGTATGAAGTACAGAAAGAAATGCCAATGGCGAGGATTTTTTCAGCTCAAGGTTCTTTAATTTTATAGCAGTTGTTGATTCTAAGATTCTTGAGCTTGTGGGATATTCATTTGATAACTATATGCAAATTGATTGACTTAAATTGGATAATGTCACAGGATATTGACTTACCGGTACATTGCCAATCCGTGTATATTTGACTATTAGTAGAGTTAATCATAAAACTTGTAATCTTATTTAGAAATAACCAAAGAATCGTAATTTTTTTTTGTCTTTTAGGTATTCCTCTGTTCAACATCACAGGAGTATCAGATCTTCATTTAGTGGAGAATCATGATGGCTTCAGAACTGAAAAAACAGGGAATCAATCATGGTTAATAAAAACAAATCATAGTTTTGATTATGAATCATTACCAGTAAGTACATTTATAATATGTCTGTATCAACTACTTAGATTTATTACATTTTTACCCGTGAAATACTGTAATTTATTCATTGAATAAAAATGATATCCTGTCACAGTGTGAAAGGATATCAAAATGATATCCTGTCACAGTGTGACGAATATCAGAAGTGCGGGAAAACTCGAGATTTCCCGTCTCATAACGAAGATTGTTGTAAAAAAAAAACTTCCTTGACATAATATAAGATAGATGAAAATAAATAAACCATTCTGACAGCGAATAAAACTGTCAAAATTACCAAAGATATGTTGCTAAATTCATGTTTACAGTGTTTTCACCTCACTAAGCTATGACGTCTCAACCGCTCAACTATGACGTCATGTAGCCTATAACTGTATTACAAAAACACAGAGGCAAAGGAAAAATCAATGATTTTTTTTAAAAATGTAATAAACAGAAAATTCAATGTTTTGTAGTTGAATATGGAATTTATTTCACTCGTGAGACAGGATTTTTTTTGTATTTTCACTCGTGCTTCGCACTCGTGAAAATATAAAAAATCCTGTCCCACTCGTGAAATAAATTCCATATTCAACTACAAAACATTGAATATCCTCTATATACTCACAGTAAATGAATGGGGGTTCAAAATATTATAGCCATAAAATATGGAGCCCCCCTGCCCTTTCAATTTTAGGGAGGGGGTTCAAAATATCGTGAGAAGTATTTTCTTCTGGCTTTTTAGCTCACCTGAGCCAAAGGCTCAAGTGAGCTTATCTGATCACAATTTGTCCATTGTCTGTCATTGTCGTCGTTGTTGTAAACTTTTCACATTTTCGACTTCTTCTCAAGAACCGCTGGGCCAATTTCAACCAAACTTGCCACAAAGCAACCTTGGGTGAAGGGGATTTAAGTTTGATCTAATGAATGGCCACACCATAATTTAAGGGGATATAATTGGGAATTATTGAAAATTTGGTGGTATCTTTTAAAAATCTTCTTCTCAAGAACCACTGTGTCAGGAAAAATGAAACTTATGGGGAAATATCCTCAGGTAGTGTAGATTCAAGTTTGTTCAAATCATGACCCCCCGGGGTAGGTCGGGGCCACAATGGCCGACCAAAGTTTAACATAGAAATATATAGGAAAATTCTTTAAAAATCTTCTTCTCAAGAATAACAAAGCCATAATTGATCATATTTATATGGAAGCATGCTCAGGTAGTGTAGATTTAAGTTTGTTCAAATCATGACCCCTGGGGGTAGGGCGGGGCCACAATGGCAAATCAAAGTTTTACATACACATATATAGGAAAATTCTTTAAAAATCATCTTTTCAAGAATAGCAAAGCCATTATTGGTCATGGGACTACTTTTGGATATAAATTATTCAATAATAATCCAATTTCTAATTTTTCCCAGCCACAGTGCTCAGGTGAGCGATGTTGCCCATGGGCCTCTTGTTAATTTTTTTTTTGTAGAGGGGGGGGGTGTTATAACTAAAAGTCAAATCTGTACATCTTTTCATGTGCTAACAATACATTCTCGTTATATACTGAAAGGAAAAAGAAATGCAGGGTAACATAATATTTGAAATTTTTTGTGACCGCATGACCAAAAATTATGAAAATTGGTCAGATGAGAATGTTAATTACTATGCACCAAAAATCAGAATTCAGATTTACTCTATCGTAAAATGTATGACGTCACGTAGGGAAAACACTTTTAAAAAACCAAAAACACGTGCAAATTGATGATGACGGGTTTGTCAACAAATTTTGTTGTACTATTTGATGTCACGCTACAGGGAAAGAAAAACTTAATAATCCGTCATCTTCTTTCTTAATTTCTTTTACTTTTTATATCTGCGATACTTATTACTCATGGCAATAACTTTTTAGCTCACCTGAGCTGAAGGCTCAAGTGAGCTTTTCTGATCACATTTTGTCCGTCGTCTGTCTGTCCGTCTGTCTAGCTGTCCGTCTGTAAACTTTTCACATTTTCGACTTCTTCTCAAGAACCACTAGGCCAATTTTGACCAAACTTGGTACAAAGCATCCTTGGGTGAAGGGAAATTTAAATTGTAAAAATAAAGGGCCGAGTCCCCTCACAAGGGGAGATAATCAAAAAAAGACAAAAATAGGGTGGGGTCATTAAAAAATCTTCTTCTCAAGAACCACTGGGCCAGAAAAGCTGAAACTTATGTGGAAGCATCCTGGTATAGTGTAGATTTCAAATTGTTCAAATCATGACCCCCTGACGAAGGGCGGGGCTACAATGGGGAATCAAAGTTTAAGATAGAAATATATAGGAAAAATCTTTGAAAATCTTCTTCTCAAGAACCACTGGGCCAAAAAAGCTGAAACTTATGTGGAAGCATCCTGGTATAGTGTAGATTCTAAATTGTAAAAACCATGACCCCCGGGGGAAGGGCGGGGCGTGACAATAGGGAATCCAAGTTTTATATAGAAATATACAGGAAAAATCTTTGAAAATCATCTTCTCAAGAACCACTGGGCCAGAAAAGCTGAAAGTTATGTGGAAGCATTTTTGGGTAGTGTAAATTCTAAATTGTAAAAATCATGACCCCCAGGGGATTTGGGCGGGGCCAGAATGGGGAATCAAAGTTTAAAATAGAAATATATAGGAAAAATCTTTGAAAATCTTCTTCTCAAGAACCACTGGGCCAAAAAAGCTGAAACTTATGTGGAAGCATCCTGGTATAGTGTAGATTCTAAATTGTTCAAATCATGACCCTCGGGGAAGGGCGGGGCCTCAGTGGGGAATCAAAGTTTAACATAGAAATATATAGGAAAAATCTTTGAAAATCTTCTTCTCAAGAACCACTGGGCCAGAAAAGCTGAAACTTATGTGGAAGCATCCTGGTATAGATTAGATTCTATATTATACAAATTATGACCCCCGGGGGAAGGGCGGGGCCACAATGGTGACAGAAAATCGTTGGCGTAAATCGAAGGTTTTTACAAGGTTGGATCTGTCCGAATTTTCTAAAGTAAAGAGCTACAGTTCTGCAGCTAAAATTAAAAGGGCAGGGGGACTCCATATTTTATGGCCATAATATTTTGAGCACCTTCCCTCTTAAATGAAAAAGACGGGGTTTCAATATTTTATAAGGGGGTTCAATATATCGCAGCGAAAAAGTGAACCAAGTTAAAAATATTATGTGTTATATTGAACCTGGGTTCAATATATCGCAGTATCAAAATATTATGCTACACCGGTTCACCAATAAAATCATACATCCCTAATCCTTGGGAAAAAGGGGATAAACTTTGTTCAAATGATAGCATCCACAAGTCATTTTACGTTATTTATCACGCTATGTGACAGTATACAAAACTACCAGTTTTAAAAAGCGTATTTAACACATTTTCGTGTCTCTAACTTCTAAAAACCTAACTGAACTGTAAAGATAAATTGTTATACAATCTAAAAATTATAATTTTATAATTCTTTATTGCTGTATTTTGTTTTAATTTCTTTCAAATGTTCAAGCATGTTCTGAAATAAAACGTCATGAATTTAGCGCGTCGTAAAAACTGCATTCTTTTATTCCGCTGTTTATTGGACAACAGAGGATATATTCAGATTTCTTGGTACAGTGGTAGATACAGCTGATCATTCTGAATATAATGATACCAAACACGACTAGCCAGATTCGTATATTGCTATGATTATAGATAGTCAAATGTAAGCATTTTTTCGGAGAGTTTTTTCATTCGTTTGACGAACCGGTTGCATATGTGTTACAATAATAGATCGAAAGAGAATCTACTCCTCTTTAAGAAACTTTATAGATTTATTTTCCTTACATTGGCGCTAAAAAGCGATCTTTCAAATAACAACATCAGAATGATATTTGACGTCATTTTCACGCCTTCCAAGATTCCTGAAAACTGTTTAGTAATGGAGTTTGTTTACTGTAACTATAGAGATATTAAGAGGGGAGTAACTCTCGATATCTTTTTTATGGGGTACCCGAAGGGGTAATTTTAAAATATAATAATTTTTTTTTCTAAGAAACATACTAATTGAAGATGTCAAAAATATCACAAAACATGAAATGACTAAAAAACATCTAAAAAGTAAAATTGACGTTATAATTTTGAAGCAATAAAAAATTATAATTAAGAGTAAGATACAAATTAGAATAAAATGTAAGAAAATAAGTATCTAGTGTAAAGTAAAAATACAATAGCCTTTTGATTTTTTAATTAAAAGAAAAGTAAATCAATTCAATTGAGTTCATGAATAAATAAGCTTATTTTATGATAAAGTAAATTCTAGAAGAAGGTGTTTACAAAATTCGTGTTACAAAAAATTTTGTAAGACCCGTACGTGGGATATCTTTTTATAATAACGTTCATTCAGCTTGTCTCATATGATTTTTTTTCCAGTGATATACAGTTTATAACCAGACATTGGCACTGTATTGAAACTTAATATATATATTTTTTAATTTTTATATACAACACAACGGTAAAAATATTAGTATTTGCCAGGAGCTCATTTTTTATTCAAGAGACATGCCTGGTCCGAGAATTTTTCGTTTGACAGCGAGGGAAATAAGGCCTACAAATATTCTAGAATCATTTTCCATGGATGTAGATCATATGCATTTAATTATGTTGTGTAAATATTGTTACATAGATTATATTTGACTGGTTAATACTATTTCTGAAAATTCTAAGTATTCTTGATTAAAACACTAACAATAAATTACATGCGTGCTAGGGCATAAACGTCGGAAGCAAATTGAAAGTGGGGTGACTAATTGATAGTGGGGGGG
>PRKT01000138.1:482629-493931 GCA_003671525.1 Saccostrea glomerata | reverse complement strand
GGGGGGGGGGGGGGGGGTCTAAGACCCCTATAACCCACCCCCAACCCCCTGTTCCGACGCCTATGTAGAATATGAACATATGAATGGGTAGATGGATAGATAGTAAAAATCAAATAGGCAAAATAATATTACTGATGCATCAAAGAGGTATTGAATAAACATTTAAACAAGCAAATTAAAATTGTGGTCCTTCAGCTGCATTTCATTTCCGGAAATTTTCACTTAGAGCATCACGGGCGGCTCATACATCGCACCTCGGAGGTTTGAATGGAGCGTAGTGGAGTCAGCCGAGGATTCCGATTGGAAATTTTTCGGTATTTTCAACTTTTCATGGCCTACATGTTTTAGTTTTCATTTCTGACATTTTAAAATTTTCAATTTTGACACTTTTCATATTGTACTTTTTGGTTATTAAAATAAGATTGAAGAATTCACTTATGAAAAATTTCATTTACGTAATGAAAATAAAGTATATATCAAATATTTTAGACAAAAGTTCGGTCAAGTCATTGACATCTAATTTAGTGAACATACATGGTGATGAAAAAATTGCATGCTCAATGAATTCTTTGATGTAAACTGCATGTACCGATGTACTATACATGTACGTGTATATACAAAATCTTTAATTTGTTTTACCGGCTGTCTGTGTCTATGTTGGTAATATGTCATTATTTATGGCATATTGTGCCAATTATGAACGCCCTATAATATGTCATTCAAAAGTTATAACTAAAGTTGATTTATTTGAAAAATAGGTCAAACATATAGGTCCAGATCAAGGGGGTCAGAAATCATAGCAATGCATAGGCGTCGGAACTGGGGGGGGCTAGGGGGGCTTAGCCCCCCACTTTTTTTCCAAATACATACTTAGTATAGACTTAGCCCGCGCACTTTTTTTCCAAACATAAACTTAGTATAGACATTGAACATTTAGCCCCCCCACTTTCCACAGACACATCGCAGTTTAGGTAAAAAATGGGAAAAAGGTGGTGTATAGAAAAAAAAATTTTGGTATTGAAGTTCCTCGAATTTACACCCTCCCCCACGAAATAGGATTTTTTTTTTTGCTTGTCAGGTTTTTTGAGAAGGTATAAATTTTTTTTTACACCTAGCCCCCCCCACTTTCAATTTGCTTCCGACGCCAATGCAATGAACATGTAAAATATGAAAGCATTATCTCTTCTCAATCAGAAGTTGTAAGGGGAAAATAGCATTTTTGAAAAGTATGTCAAACGTCAAGGTTCAAGGTTACAAGGTCAAAATCCACAGTGTATTTAGAAATGGTAAAATACATATGAAATGTGTAAGCCCTAGCCTTTTCCATCGTCACAAACCACGACTAAAATGTACGATCTTATGACATACTATTAAGTGGACTCTGAACCGTGGCTTGTGATTATGTATCTTTTCTCATATAAAAGTTATGACCAACGTTTTTGAAAAGTAGGTCAAACTTCAAGATCAAGGTCATGGGGTAAAAATTAGAAAGGTCTTGTCAGAGTTAAAGCACATGAATAATATAAAACTTATATCTCTTCTCTGTTCTAATTCAAAATATATAACCAAGATTACATTTTTGTGTTATACGAACAGATTTACAGTCTGACTGACAAAACAGACAGACGAATGAGATTTAAATACTCCTCGCTTTTGCGAAAGCCGGGCAAATCAAATGCTTTACACAGAGGGAGAGAGAGAAAGAGAGAGAGATGAGAAAGGGAGGGGGATAGGGATGAGAAGGGAGAGAAAAAAGAGAGGGAAAAGGAGATAGAGCTTTGATAATTCACAAACAATTTGGACAACCTTTAACACGCATTAGAAAAGATCTGCATGTTTAACTAAATTTCGTTCAATTAATTTTAAATTAAATCCCCCCCCCCTCTTTTTCCCTTTCAGAATTTATTATTTGCTGCTGTCATATTTATGACTAATATTCCGTAAGTTTTTTTTTTAAATGTCCAGTTCAAACATAATTGTTTCAATTATTTATTGATTATTTAATCTATGCAGAATATAAATCTCCGATACCTAATCTAAATAATGTAAGATTTACATCACGCTCCCAGTTAATACTCGTTCCTGACCAATTCTCCGCATCATATTGATCAAATGTATTTGTATGAAGAATTTAAAATGCAGCTTTTTTTTATAATTTACATTAAAATTTCATGATTTTTAGTTTTCTTTATATAATAAGTGGATATCACTCCAACTCTCTATAAATCCCATGCGCAGATCCAGAAATTAAAGTTAGAGGGGGCGCCAAAAGTAGGCAGGGGGCCTGGGGAAAGACCCCGGAAGCTCCTTGATTCTTGAGATTTTATAGGTAAAATTGAGGTCTACCGATTAGACATTTTTACATTTTCTCGACAAAACTATGATTTACGCTAACTTTGACAATTTTAGGGGGCGGATGCGACCCCCTTTAATCCGCCACTGAATCTTATAATTGCAAGCATTGTGCCTAACACAAAGATTAATTTTACAAAAGGATAAATACAGTCTTTAAATTTCTATTAATTAATGAAAAACCCAGTGACTTTGACTGTGACCTGTATGTTGAAAATAGTTTTTTCGTTTTTAGTTTACCTTTGCAATAACTTTTGAACCACAAGATATAGAGACTTCATTTTTGGTATCCATACTTTACTAATCATGTTCTCTCAAATGACACCAAGGTCAATTGCCTTGTGAGCTTGACTGTGACATATGTACTAAAAATGTTTTTTTTTGTATTTTGTTGTTGCCGGGCATAGTGTTTCACAAACACATCTTATTTTAAATTAATTTGTGATCATTTTTATTGATTGGCTTTGTTGATGACTTTTTATAAGCATAACGTCAACGTAACGTTGCGTGTCTCGTGTGACCCAATTAATTATACGGAAGAAGACTCTCACTATCTAATGATTCAGGTCAATCTAGGTGTTTGATGCAATTGAACTTTAATAACTCTGATTCTGGGCAAAGGAAATAAGCAGAGAGAGATTATATTTTGAATACATTACCTTAGGTTTTGACCTCAATGCTACTAGATATTTTCTTCAGAAAAGTGGTCACACTCTAGAACAATACCTTTACATTTAGCAATCTATTTTTAGTAACAATGCTTGATCAGAAAATCTCAAAATTATATTTTTCTTAAATGATTTTTAATAAGCTTTGATTTGATATATAACACAAGCGGTAAATACGAAATATAAAATTTGACCTATGGATGCTACAAATGAAGGGCCGTGCTCTGTTTCAAGAGGAGATAATTTTGAATTAATGAAAAAATAATGGCATCTTTGAAAAATCTTCCCATCAAGAACCACTGGGCCAGGAAAGATGAAACTCATGTAGAAGCATCCTCAGGTAGTGTAGATTCAGGTTAGTTCAAATCATGTTCTACGGGGGTAGGGTGAAGCCCCAATGGGAGATCAAATTTTTACTTAGAAATATGTAGGAAAATACTGTTAAAAATCTTCTTCTCAAGAATAGCAAAGCCATGATTAGTCATATTTATATGGAAGCATCCTCAATTGGTCTAAATTCAAAGAATGAGTGCACTTAAAGACGTACAACACACTGGGGGAGATAACTCTTGCGATTTCAATTAAACGTTTGACGTGACGTCAAATTTAACGTCGAAAAATAAAGCGTCAAAATGACGAGTAAAACGATCCCGATGAATCAATCATAAAAGAAAAATGGGATGTGGGGCTTGGCTGTGATTATGCGTACCATACTCAATCAATAAGTATTTTTTTTAATTAACCCGATTAAACTCCGTAAAAAGCAAGACATAAAATACCATCCCTTAATGTTTATTTCATTTCATTTCATATACAATAAATTGTATTCTTGATCAAAGCGCAGCATTTTTTTTTATTCTGAAAATTTTATTTTACATTGCCGAAATTCTCATTATATTGGCTAGATCTATATAACATTCCGATTAATGGTCTTCATTACAATTTGTGCATTTACGATATTAATATTGTTTTTCTTCTTAAATTAAATAAAACAACAATAAACAAACAAAAACTTTTTACAATGTAAAATCGATGTTGTTCCCTAACTGACCAAAGAGGAACAACTCTGAAAATGTAGGAGATGTTTGTTTTACTCCCTTTATTCACGGTTTGCCACAGAATCAGATACATTTACAGCAAGACCTGATAAATCCGAGAATTGAATACTATAGACCTCATATACACAATGTAAGTATAGAATTGAAAAGAATTGTTCACTAGTACTGAAATTATCTACATTTATGAACATCCTATTGCAGCAAATCGTTTGACTTTCTGTCACTGTCAACAAATGAACAAAGTCGGTTCGCATTTCCTCGAATCAAAACAAAACGTAGCCTATAAGATTTTTAAAAACATCAATGTACGATTTGATATAAATTGATATAGATGAAGAGTAATGTTTGATATTTTGAAGTTAATGTGGACGAATACGGAAATTTCATTTTAACTTTAGAAGCAACGACATTGAAAGAATGCGTACAATATCATGAGGGGTGTACATCTATGCAAATGTCGATGTATCCCCACGGCCACATACTGTCTCGTTTGAAATAATGACATGAAAGAAACTACAATTATTCCATTTATATCACAGGAGAGTTGAACATACACCATTTCATTTATAAATAAAATTAAAGAAATAAAATTAAAAATCAACATATTCAAGTTCAACATAACTTGAATTCGTATCCAGGTTTCATGTGATATGGAATGCATAACGCATACATATATGGACCAGACATTAAAATCCTTTAGTAATTTTTCCCTGATACATATAAAAACAGTAGTTAATATTTATTCTGCATTCATGACTTTAAAAACTAATGCATACCTCCGGGATTCAAATGACGAAATGCTAGTATATTTGCGCTGTGAACGACGTTTCGTCAAACGCTAATGGTCTGCGACGCAAAAAAAAAGAAGGGGTGGGGGTGGTAGGGGTATTAAAGAATTGCCGTAAAATCTACATTTAAATGCGCTTTACATATGAGAACTTTTAAATTTGTAAGTTTATATATTTTTGAAACAAAAGCAATATTCCAGTTTGATTTTTTTAAAATGTGTATTTGTAGATTCATAGCAAAGTGATCGACCCCCGTCTGAAAGACGCGCGGGAACGTGATTTATTGAGAAAGGGGGAGGGGGTAATTTTCCGTTATTAAATTAAAACTGGTCGTACAAAAATTATGCAAAAAATTATGAAAACTATTTTTACTACCAGCTACCTAAAGAAAGTTTTTTACCAAAATTAAACGACAGGTTTTTTCACAAAAAAATTTTGAATTTGAAAAATACACAATTTTCAAGGCTTAGATAATTCATAGTTTTTCAGTTTAAGGCCTTTAAAAATTGTTTTGATGATATGTATATCAAAAAGATGACTATGTTTTTGTGTTAAATGGTTAAAGGAATAAGTCAATGAAATTTGACATTTATATCTAACCTGGCTTTTTTGAAAATCAAGGTTTAAGTAGTTCATTGATTAAAAATCTTCTCTCCTTGTAAACAAATAAAGGGGGGTAACTTTTGGAAGTTCCTGTCCAAAACCACTCGAACGATTTTTTCCAAAATATGCATACATGCAGTAGATATAGTCATTTACTAAATATACAAAAATAACGAAAATTAAACGACAGGAATTTTTTGGTGTTGTACATCCTTAAGTACGTCATTTAGAACCTTTTTGGCTACCCATTTAAGCTTAACATTACAATATATCGCTAAATTAATCTATGATTAATGTGCAAGCATATGCTTTTAATATTTATGTCTAGATTTTTTTGTCATACATATTTGACTGCCATCACGTGAAAAGGGCCCTTAAGGTCAAATTTTCATAAATTTACTTTTTGGTAAATTTTGATAGCCGGACTCTTTCTGAATGCAAATATACATAAATTTTGAAAATATCTCACTTTTTCAGTATTTTATAAGCATTTTAGTAAGGTGCACCAAAACAACTTTCAGGTTACTCACTGAAAACGTAATGACGTCGACTGTGTCAAATTCAATCTCCAAAAATTCTAAAAATAACGCTATTTAAATAAACTCAATCGTTTTGAGAATTATAAACTTGAGAAAATATTTATTTTTTTCTTTCAGGCGACTAGTATGTGACTATTCCTAAGGGATTTCGTATGTTATAACTATTTTCACACTATTTTAGAGCAGATCTATTAATATCTTAAAGAGGGGATGTGGGTCTAGACAGAATCTATAGGAACGGTTTATAATATATACAGTAGGAAAAATTATACTTGTTTAAATCCATACGAATTATTCTTTTGATATAAATCAATCTTACTCAATTTATAATATATATATATAAAGCACTGGTAACTCTTAAACATTAAAAGAAATAGAGAGAGAGAGAGAATATTAGAAGGACGCCGCGCGCAAAACGGGGCATCCCCTGGCAAAAAAGCACTTCGATCCCGATATTAAAAAGAAAATAATTTTCTTATCAGTTATCAATTCATCATTCACTCACCATTACACACGTAACTTTTTTTCCTATAACTGTTACGATAGGATCAAAACAATATATATTTTTGGTATCACCGAAAAATGAGAAATAAATGCAGATATGCCAAGATATGTAAACTTAAAAATGTTTATTCCGTTTATAAAAAAAATATGAATGCATGAATTGATGTTCGCTACTTCCATGCAAGCGGATTATCAATTGTTTATTCAACTCATTTTCTTCGCCTGTCTTAGTTATGGTGTAAAAATATAATAAAGAGGCAAATGATGTCAAAGGATTGTCTTATGAATGGTTCATATACTTTACCTAAAATTGAAACTTTCTTGGAACTTCTTTTTTTTTATAAAGTAAATCACGATTAAAATCGATCACAAATATTTCAGCACATTCACCCTTTTTTTTTTTTTTTTTAATTTTGAGGCACCTTTACCCTGTTTCACTTGAACATAACATTTGTATATTTTTTTTACGGCCAGGAAAGGTCATCTTTTCATCTTCCTCAGTGACATTGGTAATCTGACACCTAATAAAAGCTTTTCACATTTCGATGCGACTGTTTTAACCAATAATGAAATATTACGTCCAACACACGTTTATGTATTTTGTATGAGGCGATGCAGTTAAGTTATTATCTACCACTCTAATACATTTCTTCTTAGTCATTAGTTCAAACCATACATGTACTACTTTCTCGATATATCGAAATTAAAATATATATATATGACTCGATTTTGCCTGTTCCCTACAACTCAGTGACGTAGCATCGTTTGAAAAGGGGGGGGGGGCAGAATTAAACTAAAAAAAAAGGGGGGATTGTCCAAACTCGAATCCAATTTTGCCGTTGGGGGTGTGTTGATTTCTGCGACTATAATATAGACAGTTTTTTTCTTTCAATGCAGAAATATTTGAGTTTGTTTATTAATTCCTTTCCTTAGAGTATTTCGATTTCAACGGAAATTTAATAAATGTCCAGATATGTGGGATATTTAGATACATGTAGATTTATCAGAGTTGCAGATTTCAATGTAAAACAAGACTTATTACTTCATGTCATGAATTCAGTAGTCAGTGACATATATTTCATGCTCATTAAAGTTTTGCACGAACGTCCTTTTTTCTGCAATAAACATTATCAGTGCTAAAATTTATTTTTTCATCATTCATAAATTATTGAGATCATCGAAAATTTCGTTTATTTATACTGCCATTTTGGTTTGAAAGATATTTCGTCTGACACACTTCGTGCAGATGTCAACTACAAGAGTACCTTATAGAGGATTAAGGTATTTTTTTTTTTGTAAATCTATCTTTTTCGCGATTGAGGTAAGAATTTGGAAGAATTAATCCAGAACTAAGCGCAACTTTTTGTGCGCAATAAATATACAGTTTTTACCATGGGTGGCACTGTAGCTCTCCGGTCTGCCGGTTTTTTCGGAAAGCTATACTTCTTCAGCTATCTTTTCGCTTAATCTATAGTGGGTTTTTTTTTCTGGTTTATAAATATCCCCATTCATAAATATCACTGTCGATGTAATATATTGATATTTCTTCAAAATTGGGTATAATGTTTTCTGAAAAAGTCTACAATAGCTGTATATAATTCCTAAACATATTGCAATTCAGTTTCGAGTGGGATTTCATTCATTCATTTCATCGGAACAATTGTAAAAAATTGAAACATGTATTTATTGGATCATTTTAAATTAGTTTTTGAAACAAAATTTATTTTTAGCAAAATTTTCATGGCATCCCCATCCACCATAATGTATTTTTCCTTAGCATATTCTAGATCTCTTACTGTTGATTTAGTATAAAATTATTTATTGTTGATGTAGAAGGTTTAATTGGATCTCCCATGTTACCAGAATATATATCCAGTCAAAGAGGGGTTATGTTTTTTAGCTTGAACTTTAACTGGTTGTCTTTTTATTCGGAGATTTGTTTTGGCTTGTCTACTTATCCCCCCTTTTTACACACATTTTAAAATCGACAGTTCACAGTGGGTTGGATATCGGGGTACATGAGTATGATTCACTATGTATTAAAATTAAAATGGGTAAATACATTTTAAATTAGGGTATATATTTTTCAGAAAAAAAGAAGCGCTTATAAGAACGGTTTATACTTTAAGTGCATAGACCTTTCGCTCGCTCTTTCTCTCTCTCTCTCTCTGGAAAAAAAATACAAGGACGTGTATGGAATAAACCTTTTGATATTAAGACTTCTTCACATGAATTCAAATCTAAGCATTTGGAAATTTCTCAAAAACAAATATGCAGCATCTTTGATTTAGTCATGAATAGACATCGTTTTAATCACTCTTCCTAGCAAGATGCATGTCCAATGTTGCGTATCAATCAACATCAAGTTAAATACATGTACTTAAACAGAATTATGAATAAATTCACTTATTATATAGTAATAATATCATACAATATATAAATTTATTAAAAATGTCCGCATCAAATTTCAAATTTTTGTTGCACTTTGAAATCTAATTTTATTTCTAGATCACGAAACGCAGTTGACAATTTTTTTTTACTTCCGTTTTTACAATACGGCGACTTTGACGTCGTTTTCTGAGCATTGTGACGTCAAAAGATAAGGGCCCTTTTCTCATGACGGCAGTCATTTCTATAATTACAGACAATGTAAATTAAAGAACATATAAAAGCCTTAAGTTCCAGAAATTTAAAGGGACCACTTTCAAATCAAAGGTATCCGCAAATACTGTAAATCACTTTTTATTTGTGAGAACTTTATTTTCGCGTAATTATGCGAGACAGTGTGCTCACGAAAATTAAATTCTCGCGTATAATAGTATACAGTTAAGGTATATTGTTGAGGGAGTCAGCAGGATTCCAGTTCCCCAAGAGCAAGTCTATTTCCTGAGGCGCTTGCGCCGAGGGAAATAGGCTTGCTCGAGGGGAACTGGAATCTTGCTGACTCCCAAAATGATATACTTTAACTGTTTTATTATACCGATACAAACAAGACATTTAAAAAAAATTATATTCAATACTGTATTCAGTAACAATGTTTAATTCCAACAAGAATAGATAACTAGATACGCTCTCGTTGCGAGCAACGAGAGGTCTTCCGTCCGATTCCGGAAAAAACGTTAAATTGAGCTGAAAAAATTAAAAAAAAATATTGCACACAAGGGGGGATTAAATCCAGGTCGCCAGCATGAAAATCCAACAGGCTTAATATTACGCTGTTGGGACATCTGCTCTAAATCTTCTTGTATAAACCTCTGTTTAACAGTGCTTTTGCCTTAGAATTATGAAAGGCTAGTCACGATTCTTAATTTTGCGCCAAACGCCTCGAGTTAATATTCGCGCATTTTCTTTGGAATGTTCTATTTAATAGGTGTGATAGCTTCAATGAAATAAAAAAAAAACGTTCATAGATCCTTTAATTCGACGATTAGAAAGTACATTTAACTCATTTTATAAATTTCATATAGTAAGTAAGCAATTAAAATTTAAATTTCCTGTTTATCGCCAAAGTGAACTATCCCGATTAGTTAAACATTCATGAAGAGTTTGATATGTTTCGCCGAAAAACATGGCTCACCTCACGACGGTCAAGGAATTGGATACCATTTGTGTAAATGTTAATATAAACTCCATGAAGCGATCTTTAAAAAGTGCTTTTCTTATTTTGTCTTTTCTATTGGTTTGATATGGCACAAGTGTGCATGGGAAAAAGTGGTTAGGTTTTATACTTACTGTATTCATTAATATTCTTTCTTGAAAAACTAAAACATAACAATGATTTAAGATCTGTTTTCCCGTGGTGCATGCGCAAATAAGAAGATATTAAGTATCGAATTTCATTTGCACATATAGTCTTTTCTTTTTCTACTTTGAGAACCAGCCAAAACCAATTATAGAAGACGTTTAATAAGAACTTAGTTTTACACAGAATTGCACTGCAACTACGACATGACAATCCAAGTATTCCTTTACATTTCATTTGTTCTTAAATTACTTTCGTTCAAGCAAACGCTCAGCTGCCTCCGTAAACCCCTATTGCGAAATGTCGGAGTTGACAGAGAGTTTTTGGACCCGCTTCAGATTTTCGAATCCTAATATCTAGAGTTTAGATTTATCAATATTCAAACAAATTATATAGTAAGCATTATAAGAACAGGTTCTATTAACATACCAAAAATAAATGAAAAATATTGAAAAACGAAAAAATTGAAAAATTGGACTTTTTTAAATTCGCTTCCTCTAGCGACCGGAAGTAATGACGACGAACGAAACGTCGCGTCCTGGATAGTATTTATCACGATCTATAATCCCTGAGAGTTTCATGTTGATATCTTTTACCGTTTTTGAGTTTATCCGTAGACAAAATGTCGTTTTAAAATCAGGAAAATGGTCCGAAACTTGGCACCAGAAATGAATTTCCAAAAAATCTTTTGGAACTTTCAAGAGTATCTTACAACACATCTTTTCTGAAAAATTCATGTAATTCTATCCAGTAGTTGTCGAGAAATCGTGTCAGAAAAATAATAATAATAATAACTAGATACGATCTCGTTGCGAGCAACGAGAGGTCTTCCGTCCGTTTTAGGAAAAGAAACCCACGTAAAATCGAGCTGAAAAGAGATTCAAAATTTTGGTCACAAGGAGGATTGAAACCATGTCGCCAACGTGAATGCGCTTTTTTTTTTACTTTTATATCCCCAACGCGCTAACCATTAAGCTATTGGGAGTACTGCTCTAAATATACTTGTGTATACCACGGTACTTTTGCAACAGTTCACCTGTCTAAGAAT
>PRKT01000138.1:442143-467143 GCA_003671525.1 Saccostrea glomerata | reverse complement strand
AATTGATTTATAAAAGTTCGTTTTAGTAAGTTCCCATAGACTATGAACTTTCATTTATGATTATAAAGAGTTTATGTAATCCCAGTAGGGGAAATATTACACAAGAAATTCTTTTCTCAAGAACAGAATACCGATTAAGAAAAATCTGGTAAACACTGGTGAAGGACCCGATCAAGCCGCGGAATAGCCAAACCGACATTTGCTATTCGGGTTTCATATACATAAATCATGAAATACAATGTAGGAACAAATAAATACTGAATCCTTAGGAATTCGTTTTATTTATTCGAAAAACAATCATTGTTGTTGATATCAAGTAAATTACCTGTAAAATACGATTGAAAACGTGCAATGGCATTATTTACATATACTTCCGGTATCTGTAAAAGTAGACTGAAAATTCCGGATTTTATTAACGTATTTTTTGCGATTGAATTTTTTGCGATTAAGACTTGATCGCAGAATTTCCCAAAAAATAGCACCCCGTAGAAAAATCCAGTTATACGGTATCAAGTAACAAATTTCAGAGCATCATGTCCCACATGAAAGATATATATGCATATTGTTTGTTTGTGGGGGAGGAGCATTTGTCAAGCTATAATCACGCCTGCTAATCGATCACTTGCACAACCAGCAGTTGTGTATAACAATCAAAAGAGATCGATTTCCGGTTGTGCAGTTGATGCGAATAATTCCAGTGCACAGGTAGTAAATGGACTCGATTCAGGCAATAATTGATATTTTTATTAAAATATAAGAATGTGATTCCATGAGCAATTTATTTTTCTTTAATTTTACACTCTCATAAAATGCAGTGATTGTCGATTAGCGACTATATTTGTTTTGAAGCAAGGGCTGGTAGAGCGAAAACGCTGATTGAAAACAGTATTCGCCGACTAAAATTCGTTTTAATCTCAACTAACCTTGAAAATTCAATGTCCACCATGAGTATGCTACAAGTGCATCCTATCCACCAAAACTGGGACTTCGATATGTGTATAATTTGACAAATATTCGAAGAAAAAAAAATTGCTTGTGCATGCGATCATTCAGTTGTGAAAGAGATCTCGGGTTATGCATGAGATGAAGGACAAAAGGTTTCAAACTTTACGAATAAAATTAAACATTATATAATTATAACGTAGTCTTGCAAAATTTAAAACATAAAACTATAGAATTTTCTTGCAAATAAGTTGAATTTGTGAAAAAAAAGATATATAAGATAAGTAAACTGTTGAAGTAGATCTGTTAGGGGAGGGGGTTAAAGTTTCAGTTACAATCAATATATATAATTACAGTAAAAAATTATGTGTGTATTATTTAAATCATAAATCTTGTGTGAATTATCCAATGCATCTTTAATATGACTATTCCGTATGCAAAAAAAATAATAATAAAATTAATAATAAAAAAAGAGATAAAATAAAATAAAAAATAAAAAAAAAACAGCATATACTGGGCAGTATATCATTTTCTTTCAGTACGAAATTGTTTAACTCAAACATACCTTACCTTTATTTGACGGTACTTCAACAAAAGTGGAGGGAAAGACCGATTTTTTCATGCTTTCATTTCATATATATTTTATAGTAAAAGTGCTGTCTGTGAA
Source organism: Saccostrea glomerata (assembly GCA_003671525.1). Taxonomy (NCBI): domain Eukaryota; kingdom Metazoa; phylum Mollusca; class Bivalvia; order Ostreida; family Ostreidae; genus Saccostrea; species Saccostrea glomerata. The sequence goes on along the minus strand of PRKT01000138.1, from coordinate 465,534 downwards.
AAAAATAAGAGGCAGGCTCTCGATGATATGTGTTTGCCAAGGGGTAAGTATTTCCTGGTGTTTTGAAGCTAGGTATCCTGAATTTTGTTATCGAGATGGAAAGGATCAAGATGACAACACTACATTACAGGTGCTTCTGGACAGTAACATCCCCCCCCCGACTTGTTGGACACTTTTTTTCTCACAAATTATATTTATTACATTTATTCATCATGTATACTATAGGGGAAAAATCGTCAAAAATCCAAAATAATCGTTCAATAAAAAATATCCCTATTAAACATTCCAAATAAAATTAATGCAAAGCATCAAATCAGCCGCAAAGTTTATAATTTCAAAAATTACTAGTACTTTCTTTATTTCAAAGGCATCAATGCATGGGAAGCACAAAATATTCAAAGCTGAAATATATCAATTTCATTTCAGACTGTCTTCAAAGCAAAAATAAATAAAATGGTTTTTTTAATTAAATAGAAATTTTAGTGCATTTGGTCATCAAATGGAGTCATCAATGAATCAATAAAAAAGTCAATGATGAATTATAAGAATGTATGAATGAAGATGTTGGTCTCTCAAGATGAACCACATGCCGAAACCTTGGATCTTTATCACGTGATAATACCCATGGTTTCTGCAGTAGGTAATCAAGGCGCGTAGTTTGATGGAAAAAATGTAAGAAAAATATTTGTTGTCACATCTGTAGCACATTCAAAACAATTTTTACTACAGTGTTGTTGAAAAACTTTTTCAATTTTTATTCACCTTGCAACTTTTACCACTTCATTATTATCTGGAAAATCATGACGATTTCCTTTCATATCTTGATTACTCCCTGGTTGGGGAGTACCTATTGTAAACTCTTTCTATATAACCATATATTATTAATTACCCAATTAGAAATGACAATGAAATTGTAACAACAACAATAAATGCTCAGTTTAAAGAAAGTTTTTAAAATTAAGATTAGTTTACAGAACTAATGAAAAATAACGCCTCATTTCCCGATATAAGAGATCGGCCGCTGCTGCTGAGAAAGTCAAAATGTGCTTGCAAAAGTGACTGTACATCATTGGCGGATCTAGAAGGTGGTTCCTTGGGTTGGACCCCCCCTCTATTTGATTAGAGAGAGAGTTATGTAACACGGATATTTTATTACGTCTAATATTTTGAATAAAATAAATACTTTGAATAAAAAAAAATATTTCGAATAAAATAAATACACTGTACATGTTGTTCAATCTCTGTCCTTTCTGATCGCTATAAATAGAGTTCCCTCGTTTAATATGCTTTCCTCCGAGTACCGTCACATACAATCCGAGCCCTGCTTGCTTGTTTGTGTTTTTGTTTTGTTTGTTTGTTATTGGCTTGACAAAGTCCCCCATAGAACTGTTGAAAACTCAGTGTTGCCAGGTTTAAAGTGCCTATATGCATGAGTGTTGGACACCTGGACCCCCCCCCTTTTTTTCAAAAGTTGCTGGATCTGCCCCTGCAACGTCTTCATATTATAGACAATATTTAACATTTTATGATTACCAAAAATAAAATAGTATAAGAGGTGAATTATGGAGATTGTATAATACTTGCGTAACTTTTTATCCTTGATCTCATGCATAACCCGAGATCTCTTTCACAACTGAATGATCGCATGCACAAGCAATGTTTTTTTCTTCGAATATTTGTCAAATTATACACATATCGAAGTCCCAGTTTTGGTGGATAGGATGCACTTGTTGCATACTCATGGTGGACATTGAATTTTCAAGGTTAGTTGAGATTAAAACGAATTTTAGTCGGCGAATACTGTTTTCAATCAGCGTTTTCGCTCTACCAGCCCTTGCTTCAAAACAAATATAGTCGCTAATCGACAATCACTGCATTTTATGAGAGTGTAAAATTAAAGAAAAATAAATTGCTCATGGAATCACATTCTTATATTTTAATAAAAATATCAATTATTGCCTGAATCGAGTCCATTTACTACCTGTGCACTAGCTGGTATTATTCGCATCAACTGCACAACCGGAAATCGATCTCTTTTGATTGTTATACACAACTGCTGGTTGTGCAAGTGATCGATTAGCAGGCGTGTATAATGCAACCATTTGATGATTATTTGTTATAATTAATGCTTACACCACAGGAGATGTTTAAACAAATATCAAAAGGAATAAAAAAAAATTACGGAAATCCTTTTAAAGGTTGCCATGATTTCCTCACACTCTAAACTGTTTATATTAATTGAATGAACAATATTTGACTGGAGTATCATGTTGTGTTGGGCACTTTATTATTTTTAAAATGAATTTGATATAAAATTATAAAGATTAATTTGATTCTGTATAATATTTCTTTTTTCAACAATTATTTTTCAGAGTAGCATGACAATTAATTGCAATTTCTTTTTTTAATGAAATAAAAAAAAAAACTGTTACAGTGTATTAGTATTGATGTTTGATTTGGTTGCACCTTAGATCATAAATTGAAAAAAATTAATGAGCATGAAATTATATTTTCACCCGATTTGTTTTAAGACAATAGTGAACACCTCTTAATAGATCCATAAAATATTTGTGAATTGGCACCTACTCTGAAAAAACACAGCAGGGGGATTTGTCCCTATTGGACAGTTCTAGTTTTATGAGGCTGCACCTTCATTTCATTCATAAAAAATATAAGGAGAATTACAATGCGCTAAAAATATTTTAGCATTTCTCTCTTCTCCTAGATCCATAAAATATTCATGATTTGGCACCTCTGAAAAACCCTGTGGGGTTGTATTTTGTCCCGTTTGGACAGTTCTAGTCAGAGTAAGCATGCTAAGTGTATAATTATGATAAGCAATGGTGCTTCTTTCAAAACTGTGAATTTCATGGCCTCTGGTTTAAAACATGAAGGAAATTCAATTGTTGGAAAGTTGTTACCGTCTTCCAAGGAAGACGGTATTGTATAGTTGAAGTTTTTTACAGTCTTCGGACTATGCACTTCCTCTCTTTTGTGATTGGTAGAAATTGCATGATGAGAAAATTTTCAATTTTTTCATTGGTTGAAATGCTGTTCAAGGCAAGGGAGATAACTTTCTGATGATCTAATTTTCGTACGACTTAACAATTTTGCAAGATTTTCGATCTTAAAAAAATGACAAAACGAACAACAAAACCAGCAGTAATTATTTCTTAATAACATGATATTTTTTATAGCAATAAATAAAAAAGGTCTCTTTAATTTCATTATCATAAATAAAATTTGATCTTTATTGCTTGCAGGCTTTACAATTTGTTATTATTCTTTTTCCCTTTCTTGTTTGAAAAAGGGAATGGAATCAGCCGAGGTTTGCCGAAAGCTCTCGGTCAGTCAAAGTTTACGGAGATGACCGAGTGACAACTGTGGTAGTAAAAAGCTAATGTAGAAATACAAAATTAAGAAATTCAAAAGAATTATACGACCTGATAGGTGTATAGAGCAGTTAACTGTTTAAGATTGTTGCTAAAGACGGGAAGCTTTTTAAAAAAGCTCTACTTGTTTTATGTTACTCAGTTGACCTATTAGGCCCGTGGGCCTCATGTTTTTTTTTAGTGAGAATGATCAGGTGAGCGATGTGACCTATGAGGGCTGCTTAGAAATTATTGAGACATTGTGTATCATATTTTTCTTTGTAATGAATCTCTTTCGGTGAAAACTTGCATATACATTTGACAAACACTAAGAATTCACAAAGCAAAAAAATATTTATCAAATATTATATTTCTTATCTTCAATAGTCTATAAATGTGTCAGTGGTAGGGGTACCCGGTGCAGTCATGAAATCAGATATTTAAAATATGTAACAATGTTCAAACCCATGGTGGACCTATAATAAAAGCGAAAATAATTCAATTTATGTTTACAATTTTTTAATTTTATTTTGACTGCATGTTGTGTAGTTTGTTAGAATTCTGAACAGAAATACAGAGATAATTAAAATATTTAGCGCGGTAGAGAATTCTGATAACGGCGTAAAAATGGAATTTGACTGCAGGTGGAGCAGAGAGAAACTTAAAATTTTGTGTAGCATTATTTAACGAGGCCCAGTCTAGTTGAAAATTACGAAAAGGGAATGATAAAAAAATTTTAATTCTTGTAAATATATTTGTATGTTTTATGTTTAGAAAAATTAGAATGAAATTTTGTTACCTTGCCTTTATTGTAGTCAAATGGGGGCACTGTCAAGATATAGACTATTTGTCATGTTTTTATACACGTCAGTTACATACTAAAACTCCAATAAACCAAGAAATTTACAAATTAATAAAAATATATGAAGAAATTCTTTGTTTTTCACATGTATCATGAAATTTTCATTCTTCTTATAAAAAATGAGAAGAAAATTGGAGGTAGCCTTTATTGCAGTGAAAAGGGGAATGTCAAAATACAAAATTTTGATATATTCTATCAAATTACGTATTTTATAAGTCGCAGTGGGTTTACAAAACACCAACAAACAATTGCAATACTGTATTAGTTTCTAAAAAATAAATAATTCTTACATTGTGAAATAATTTTCTTGCCATGCTTTATATTTTTCCCTTAACACGCGACATTGTTTTATACGGAAAAAAGGGGGTAGAGGGAGGGGGGGGGTAAAGGCGACAAAAATACGATTTTTACTAATATCATGTAATATATAGAAAAATAAATATTTCGGGGGTTGCATTTAACTGATTCATAGACTTATTTTATTTTTATACCCCCCGCAAACGAAGTTTGGGGGGGTATATAGGAATCACCTTGTCCGTCTGTCCGTCCGTCTAGCTGTGCAAACGTGTCCGGTCCATATCTTTCTTACGGAGGGACATTAGAATCTACTACTCCACACAAAGATTGCCCATGACCTAAGGGTGTGTCATGACCTTGACCCAAGATCATTTGTGGAACTTCAAGGTCACTGGAAGAAAAATTTCATAATTTGTGTGCGGTCCTTGTCTTTCTTATGGATAAACTTGGTAGGTTCTCATTCCACACAAAGATTGCCCATGACCCAAGGGTTTATCATGACCTTGACTCAAGGTCATTTGGGGAAGTTCAAGGTCATTTGGGGAAGTTCAAGGTCACTGGAAGAAAAATTTCATAATTTGTGTCCGGTCCATATCTTTCTTATGGATAAATTTTGGTAGGTTCTCATTTCACACAAAGATTGCCCATGACCCAAGGGTGTGTCATGACCTTGACCCAAGGTCATTTTGGGAACTTCAAGGTCACTGGAAGAAAAATTTCATAATTCATGTGTGATATATATCTTTATTATGGAAAAACTTACTTCTGAAAAATCCAGCGGGGGATATTTTGTCCCGTTTGGACAATTCTAGTTTAAAACTGAAGATAATCCATGCATATTTAAGTCCGCAAAAGAGGAGTGTGTATAAACACTTCAACATGTTCAAGGAGAAAGACTAAAATTGTTTACTTTTGGTTGCAGTGTTTGTTTTTTTTAAATTCACAAATTGAAATAAAACAAGATAAAATTAATGAATCTGTACCAAAAAGATTGATCCCTCAAAATTAATTATGTTCCAAAGTTGTTGATTAAATAAAACAAATATTTTTTTAAAAATTGTAAATAATAGAAATGTCAGCTTTCAATGCACTCAGAGCTACCAGGTAAGCAAGATCAGCGAAACATTTTAGCGCAATTTGACGTCATTTTAATTGTGACTTTATTGTGTTCAATCGTTACGGCAGTCAAGGGTACTGTGACATGCCTGAGTCGACACTGCGTTAAACTGTATGTGCAGATCAAGTAGATCAGGCCTCGTTAAAACTCTTTTCCAGACCCATGGACCAACCTGCTAACACAATAACAACGAGAGGGCAAAACATTTTAAGATTTGGTTATGCCATTGGGATTTATTTTTTCTGACCAATGATTTAACCAGAGTAAAATCAACAGCTCTGGACAACCATCAATTTTGACATAACAGAATCAATAACGTTGACCCATGATGTTGGCAAGCATAAATCAGCACTGCATGATGCAACGTCATCCTATATATAGGACAAATTTTACACTGTATGGTGAAGCAACAGCACACATTTTGTAAAAGAATCATTTAAGAAAAGAGAAAGTTTGATTTTTGTAATTCTATATAATTTAATTTTACTTGTAACACGTCATTTGATTGGATAAAAGATTTTATCCATTTTGTATAACATAACTTGCCTACTTCACAATGAGTGACGTCAAAAAACGAATTACTCCGCTTGACGTTACTTTTAAAATTTAATCAATGTGAAGCCTTATTCTGAGGGAAAAATTGTCTTGTCTGCACTGAAATTAAATTATAAGGGATGAAGCTTATTTCAACTTATATTGTACAATATAACAAACCCCAAGTTATGTTAAATCGTATAATATAAGTTGAAATAAGCATCATTCCTTAAATAATATGAATTGATAACATTAAGAAAGAAGAGTAAATGCTTCCCGATCGTTTCACATGAGAAAACATCTTCGGCTGTCATTACGTCAAAATGACGTAGGGTAGCAATGCTGCTCCAGATGGATAAACTTATGCATGTTCATAATTTCTCCAGAACTTATCTAATTATCCTAGAAATTAGAAATTTTGCAAAATTGTTATATTCTCTCTTTTTAAAATGTTGTTGAATTTTCCTGAATTTAACTCTTCTTTTTATAGAGTTAAAGTAAATGTCTCAATAATTTCCAAAGAGCCCTCATATGGGCCTTGTTGATTTGTTAAAAAAACATTGCTGATGGAGAAATGTGACCGAAGTGGTGATTAAGCGCAACATCATATTTCTAAGAACAAAATCATTATGTTTCAGAATACAACCAACTCAAGCCGAATCCTAAAAATTACAGCAGAGGCTAGTGTTCAACTACCATTTTTAAATTGGAACCTTAGTGTAAGTATGGTATTAGAGATACATTACGGACATGGACAAACTTAAAATTTGGAAAAGTTTGCATGAGTGGAAATTTTTAAGTTTTTCTTTGTTGACACTTTCTCTCTGTATATAAATTGAATATTACTACCTGTAATACTTTAAATGTATTTTTACAGTGTATCTATGCCATTAAAATATGTACTGGGTATTTGTAACATATTTACAAACATAATTATTTAGAAAAGGGTTTTAAGTACTGGACAGTAAAACTTGTTTAGAAGAAATTATTCAGAAAGGAGAATTTTAGGTACAGTAAAACTTGTTTACGGATACAATGGAGCCTCATTTATTGGGACACTTTGGTTCAAATTTGTCCTGATATGTGAAGCATCCAGATAGGCGGATACCTGAAATACCAGTTAAACAAGATAAAATAGCGTTAAAAATTTCCGTTCAGATGAAAAATCGTCCGGATACTGAAGCATCCAGATATCTGGCATACGAATATCTGAAGGTCCACTGTATATTGAATTTATGGATATAGTGAAGTTTTTTGCAATTTTGAGCAAAATTCTTAACAATTCCTGTTAAATATTATAGAGATATAATGAACTTGGATACATCTAATTTACGGTTATAGCAAACTAATTTTGTTTCCCTAGAAGTGAAAAAATATTGAAATTCATATCTTTAAGAAATTATAGCTTAATTTCCATCATTCGTGTTGATAATTTTTACTGCTATATACTTTTCATGAGAATAATATTGGATATACATTCTTTTGTTAAAAAGTTCATGTTTTGCCTAATTCTATGACTTTTTTTAGCTCACCTGAGCCAAAGGCTCAAGTGAGCTTTTCTGATCACATTTTGTCCGGCGTCCGTCTGTCCGTCTGTCCATCTGTCTGTCTAGCTGTCCGTCTGTCTGTAAACTTTTCACATTTTCGACTTCTTCTCAAACACTACTGGGCCAATTTCAACCAAACTTGGCACAAAGCATCCTTGGGTGAAGGGGATTCAAGTTTGTTCAAATGAAGGGCCACACCCTTTTCCAAGGGGAGATAATCATGAATTTGTTAAAAATTAATGGCATTTTTAAAAAATCTTCTTCTCCAGAACCACTGGGCCAGGAAAGATGAAACTCATGTGGAATCATCCTCAGGTAGTGTAGATTCAAGTTTGTTCAAATCATGACCCCCGGGGCAAGGGTGGGGCCAAAATGGCCGACCCAAGTTTTACATAGGAATATATAGGAAAAATCTTTAAAAATCTTCTTCTCCAGAACCACTGGGCCAGGAAAGATGAAACTCATGTGGAATCATCCTCAGGTAGTGTAGATTCAAGTTTGTTCAAATCATGACCCCCGGGGCAAGGGTGGGGCCAAAATGGCCGACCCAAGTTTTACATAGGAATATATAGGAAAAATCTTTAAAAATCTTCTTCTCCAGAACCACTGGGCCAGGAAAGATGAAACTCATGTGGAATCATCCTCAGGTAGTGTAGATTCAAGTTTGTTCAAATCATGACCCCCGGGGCAAGGGTGGGGCCAAAATGGCCGACCCAAGTTTTACATAGGAATATATAGGAAAAATCTTTAAAAATCTTCTTCTCCAGAACCACTGGGCCAGGAAAGATGAAACTCATGTGGAATCATCCTCAGGTAGTGTAGATTCAAGTTTGTTCAAATCATGACCCCCGGGGCAAGGGTGGGGCCAAAATGGCCGACCCAAGTTTTACATAGGAATATATAGGAAAAATCTTTAAAAATCTTCTTCTCCAGAACCACTGGGCCAGGAAAGATGAAACTCATGTGGAATCATCCTCAGGTAGTGTAGATTCAAGTTTGTTCAAATCATGACCCCCGGGGCAAGGGTGGGGCCAAAATGGCCGACCCAAGTTTTACATAGGAATATATAGGAAAAATCTTTAAAAATCTTCTTCTCCAGAACCACTGGGCCAGGAAAGATGAAACTCATGTGGAATCATCCTCAGGTAGTGTAGATTCAAGTTTGTTCAAATCATGACCCCCGGGGCTAGGATGGGGCCAAAATGGCCGACCCAAGTTTTACATAAGGATATATTGGAAAAATCTTTAAAAATCTTTTCAAGTACTTCAAAGCTATGATTAGTGATATTTATATGGAATCATCCTCAGGTAGTGTAGATTCTAGTTTGTTCAAATGATGACCGCCTGGAGGGGGGGCGGGGGGAGTAAATTCAAGCCCGATGTGCTCAGGTGAGCGCTGTGGCCCCTGGGCCTCTTGTTTTCAAATTGCTTTTAGAATAGTTTGGGCCTTAATTGGCTTGGTTTCTTATGAAAGTAATGTGACTAAGTTAAACATTGTTTCTAAAAGACCTCTTAGGAAAAGAAATTACCAGCAAATGTGGAAATATTTTTTTTTTGATAGATGTATTTCATTTTTGTGATACCAGGAAGACAGTATTGTGCAAGTGGCATTTGCAGGCCAGCAAGGTTCAAGCCAGATCATGTTGGTATTAAAGGAAGAGCTTGAATATAAAGGAGACAACAATTCATTCCCTATAATTGTTAAAACAGAGGTAAGTCTATCCCTAATTATCATTCAAGATTTGCCTTTGGTAAATTTTGATTTTAAAACCTCGAAGTTGTAAGCTCACCTGAGCTGAAAGATCAAGTGAGCTTTTCTGATGACATTTTGTCTGGCATCCTTCCGTCTTTCCATCCTGTCTGTCAGTCTGTAAACTTTTCACATCTTCGACTTCTTTTCCAGAACCACTAGGCCAATTTCAACCAAACTTGCCAGAAAGCATCTTTGGGTGAAGGGGGTTCAAGTTTCTTCAAATGAAGGGTCACACCCTCTTTCAAAGGGGGATAACTAAGAAATTAAAAAAATTTGGTGCCATGTTTTAAAATCTTCTACTCAAGAAGCACTTGGTCTTGAAAGATGAAACTAATATGGAAGAATCCTCAGGTAGTGTAGATTCAAGTTTGTTCAAATCATGACCCCCGGGGACAGGGTGGGACCAAAGTGGATGATCAAAATTTTACATAGGAATGTATAGGAAAAATCTTTTAAAAAATTTTCAAGAGCAAAAAATTCATGATAAATCATATTTATATGGAAGCATCCTCAGGCAGTGTAGATTAAATCATGTTCAAATCATGACCCCCAGTCTCTGCGAAAAAGAAAAATCATCACAGCAAGGACATTCAGACAGACAGTTAAAATAATTTCACATGACCAAACGAATTTTCACAGGTCCAAAACTTTTATTATATAATGATCATAACAATGTTTCTTTATATCATATGAATCAATAAACAAATATCATATTAAAGTATATCTGAAATGTTTCTTTTTCTTTCCCGGTACTGTCCTATCTTTCCAAAACATAGTGTCGGAAGTAGGTTTTAAAATTATCATGATCAACAAAATTTAATTAAAGTGTCTATATGATGAAATAGAAAATATAAAATTTAAAACCCAACCAAAACAAACCTTGGACAAATGGACCGATTTTACTAGTTAGTGTATCATACCAATAAGATTTTCACCTGTTTTGTCTGACAGACTGTGCTTTTGGGATAGACTGGACCCCCAGGGGTAGGGTGGGGTCACAATGGACAATCAAAGTCTTACATAGGAATGTATAGAAAAAATCTTTAAAAATTTTCTTTTCAAGAACAACAAAGCCATGATTAGTCATATTTATATGGAAGCATCCTCAGGTAGTGTATATTCAAGTTAGTACAAATCATTACCCCCTGGGTTAGAGTGGGATCACAATGGATGATCGATATTAAACAAAGGAATATATAAGAAAATTCTTTAAAATTATCTTCTTAAGAACAACAAAGCCATGATTAGTTGTATTTCTAATGAAATATCCTCAGGTACTGCAGATTCAAGTTTGTTAAAATCATGACCCCTGGAAGAAGGGTAAGGCCAAATTGAAATTTCAAACTTTTTTTCAGTTCTATATCATAATAGCTCAAATACTCTGTAACTTTGCATTTACCTGACATTGTATCATAGTAGGAATAAGTAAATTAATCAATGGCCCTAGTAAGGGAGAGGGGGTCAGTTGTTGCCACAATGGGTGAACAAATGTTAGAAAAGAAAATGTAGGTGTCACAGATAGTCGAGCGGATTTACTAGACTTGGTAGTTTAATAAATTCAAACTTAGTTCAAATGCTTCTGTCCAGATAAATTTCATATTTAATCACAATAAATGTACAAATATACAAAATCTGTTCTTGCTTGTGGAAATGAGGTTTTGTTCTGCCACCTTCCACTCCACCAGCTGGAGGAAGAACTCTTAGGGCCCATGGGTGGCTTCCCTGACAAACAATTATGACAGAAGCTGTACACCATACTTTGAAATACCATATAACAAGTATTTTTTACTTGCTGCCAATTTTTACTATTTTTTTTTTACGAGTTTTATAAATCTGTAAAATTTAAGCCCATAATATTTCACAAAAGTAAAAAAAACGCTTGGCCTAAATTTTCAATATCGTATGTATGAGAGTAGCGGCTATAACTGCCATTTAATTCAGTACCTTTAGGCTAGAATTAGTACTGTTGGTATTTTTTAGCAATTTTAAATCAAAACATTATTTATCTTAATTAATGCTATACAAACATTGTCAATCACCTGGTTACTATTACAAGACTCATTATTTCTATTGAATAATGATTTAATTATTACACATCTTCAAATTATACCCGTTTTTCGAAGTCATTGACCCTTTCTTCTATTTCGTCAGCATTCAATAAAAATGTGACTTTTTAACACATTATGATAGTTTCAAGTAAATCATGGTGTTATACTTAGCAAATAATGTGTTTTGATTTTTAAAAAAACCCAGGAATCTAAGAATAGCACATGATATTTTACGAAATTTAATGAACAAACATTTTAGAATTTAATGAATCTTCATTCCATATCGTGAGAAAAATTTCATTTTGATTTTTACATCTGGTTGTCCAGAAGCATTAGGCCTATTTGTATCTAAACACACTCAGAATGCTAAAACATTGATCTGTAATTTCACCTCAGATGATTTTAATTTTTACGGACATGCTCAATGCGTAACAATTAACGCATAAAAAATTAAATTGATGAGATATATAGAATATCACACTGCTGTTTTGATCTCAGGCCTGGTATCAGCCTGAGCAGTTGGTATCGGTCCAAGCCCGAAGGGGTGTTTTAGGACACATGAATGATACACAAAAAATAACTAAGATAAATAACTGTATAATGAAGAGAGGAGCCATCAGTGCCAGCCAGAGATTCCTTATGAAAGCTTAAAATAAAAAAGTGTTTTTCTAAAAAAGAATAAAACCGATTTGTAAGAGACAAAATAAAATGATATGCTACAAAGATTATAAAATTTGTATTTTCCCAATTTGATGGGTTACAAAATATAACATGGAGAGTTCTTGCTGTTGTTGATGAAATATGCAAAAATGGCAAACTTTTTAAAACATAGGATGTTTTAATCCTGTAAACATTATATAGATTTCAGTTTCTTTCAGCCATTAATTTAAAAACTGATTTTATTTTATAGGTTGACGGCCATCCAGACTCCAATCAGACAATGCAGGTCACAATCAATGTGACAGATGTCGACAACAAGAACCCGAAGTTTGTCCTTCCACACTACACAGGCTCCATTCCAGAAAATGTTAGTGATCCTAACTGCATGTCCCCCACTTTCACAAAAGCATAAGGACATTAAAATTAATTTGTCTATCTGTCTTTGTATTTAGTGATCATTCTGACTTTCACCTTGGTAGAAACTTTAGACTAAGAGAAAATAAGGCTTTCATACTTCACATCTGCAGTAAACTATTTCAGGTTTTTATACCCCACGCAACTAGTTGCGTGAGGTATAATGTTTTTGACCCGTCAGTCAGAGTCAGTCAGTCAGTCAGTCCTTTTTTTTGTCAGCGCAACTCCTCATAAACCGCTGCACAGAATTTCGTCAAACTTTGCAGATATTTAGGACACAATATGTAGATGTGCATATTACCAGGAAATTCTGATTCCTTATTTTTTCCGGGAATTTCCGCACTAAAAACTTAGGTTTTTGGCCATACCTTTTATACAGTTTGTCAGCGCAACTTCTCATAAACCGCTGCACAGAATTTCGTTAAACATTGCAGATATTTAGGACACAATGTATAGATGTGCATATTACCAGGAAATTCCGATTCCATTATTTTTTCCAGGAATTTCTGCACTTTTTAACTTAGGCATTTGGCCATATCTTTTATACAGTTTGTCAGCGCAACTCCTCATAAACCGCTGCACAGAATTTCATTAAACTTTGCAGATATTTAGGACACAATATGTAGATGTGCATATTACCAGGAAATTCCGATTCCTTTATTTTTTCTTAGAATTTACGCACTAAAAACTTAGGTTTTTGGCCATACCTTGAATATGCAGATGAACATTTTGTCTGTGCGACCCCTCATAAACCGCTGCACAGAATTTCGTCAGACTTGGCAGATATTTAGGACACAATGTGTAGATGTGCATATTACCAGGAAATTCAGATTCTTTCATTTTTTCCGGGATTTTCAGCACTTTGAGTTTTGGGGGAGTGTGGGGTACGTGAGCTTGCTCACTTTTTCTTTCATTCAGAATATATGATTTTTTACCACATTACTAAATGATATCTTGATTTGTAGGCACCCTCAGATAGATTAGATTTTAAAATTTATTCAGATCACAGCTCCCTGGAACATGTTCAGGCTACAAAAGGGATCAGAGTTTTACAAATGAGTATGATTAGGAAGAAATATCTTTTCAAGAGTGGCCAAGCCACAGTAAATCATGATAAGCAAAACATACCCGTGTTGTATGGTTTTGTTTTTTTTACCCCACTTGAAAAGCAGAGGTTTTATAGTAGTGGGGTTGTTGACCTGTCTGTCCATCCATTACACTAGGGGATAAGCTGCAATCTTTTATTTGCAACTCCTCTTAGACCACTGAATGCAATTTATTGAAACTTTCACTAAATTTTTATTTTATAGTGTTATTGTGCAATCTTCTATTTTACATTTGATTGGACACATATTTGGGCTTTACCATGGCAAAAGCAGTGACTTTGCTATCACACTCATATGGAAGCAGGGAATATAATTTTGGAAGCTGAGTGCTCATAGTACCTCTACTTTTTATGAGGGAACCCTGGAATTTGATTCAGAGATCCAAATTCTACATAATGTTTAGATATGATCAAAAAAATATTCCATAACAATAGGGTCATTTTAGTCATACTAGCTGACATTTCCAAATTTTTTTGTGGATCCGACTTGGGTTTGGTCTGAAGCATAAAGGAGGTCATTAACATATTGATAGGATGAAATTTTTTCATTTAAGTTATTCACAGTTGTTTTACTTTTTTAAAACATAATTTAAAATTTTGATTTCCTTCTTATTTACTGCAGGCAACCAGTAATACTCTTGTAACTCTGAATAAAACATTGGAAGCCAGAGATCAAGATTTTGGAATCAATGCTACGATTAATTATGAGATTCCTTTCACAGGTATAAATTTTTTTTAGTTAATAGCTCACCTGAGTCAAATGCTCAAGTTAGCTCTTCTAATCTAAGAGTGTTTGTCATCCCTCTGTCTTTTGTGTCATCTGTAAACTTCTCACATTTTCAATCTTCTCAAGCACTACCCAAGCTGAAATTCAACCAAACTTGCCACGAAGCATCCTCGGATGAAGAAAATTCAAATTTATTCAAATTGAAGGGACATACCCTTTTTTCAAGGGGAGATAATTAAACACCCAATTTATGTTAACGCCCCCAAAATCTACCTGATTCAAGATCAATAATTTACCGTCAATCATTAAAAAAACAATAGCTTCTGATTTGATTGACAGGTCAGCTACCTCTGCTTCCTGATAATCTGAGTTTGCATGTTTTGAAAACTATTACCTGGTCACGCGCCAAACGCTTTCATGTACCCGCATAGTATACACGCGGGTTAGAAAACTCCAATATGTTTGAATTTTATTTAAAAAAAATAATTGAAAGTAGATTATTAAAGCATTGACACAATAAAACATTGTTGGCCATAAAAAAAACATTCCGATCGCGGTACATGCATGTTCACATGCACGACGAATAGGTGGATTAATAATTTTTTTTATTTCAATATTCAGACATTTTTAATCAAGTGATTTCTTTTATTGAAGATTAAAAAAGATAAATGTTATTGATTTGTAGTTTTTACTCATGATTTTTATGCCCCCCTTCGAAGAAGGGAGGGCATATTGCTTTGCTAGCCTGTCCTTCGGTCTGTCGGTCAGTCGGTCCACTTAGTTTCCGTTCATTTTCTTCATAACCATTGCACATACTGAAATGAAATTTAGTATACAGATTTATCAGATGAATATCTAGGCCAAGTTCTGTTTTGGGTACGATCGTGCCATTTTTTACAGAGTTATGCCCTTTGGACTTAGAAAAATTCCAATTATAATCTATCCATTTGTCCTTAAGGAGATATGAGTGGACATGTATCCAGTTAAAGATAATTAATGAGCTTAGTGTTGGAAGATGGGCATCTCTGATCATTATTAATTATACCTCCTGAGAATTCGACAACAGAAGGAAAGATCTCTTTTCTCTAATTCTCTTAATTGTAATTTATTGCCTGTCAAAACATTTATTTACCAGCCTTTTTAAAAAAAAAAAAAAAAAAAAGAATGTGATAGTTAATAGTAAAATTAATTGATTTTTTATATTATAGTGTATATATATATATATTTTTTAACAGTCAGTTTACAGTGTCATGTTGCACAAAGATGACAAACAGTTCAAATTCATATTTTCAATGTAATAAAAACAATGTAATGTCAAGAAGAAAGAAAATGAAGAATGTTTCATTAACTACAACAAATACAATCTTGCATTTAAAACAAATAGTTTTTACATGTCAATGCATGCACCCTATATTATTGTTCAAGATACCCATAGGAACAATAAATGATGATAAAATTTTGGAGAGAAAAGACCATGATTCCCAAAAGGTTTGATGATGGCTGCTTGATGAAGTTTGGAGAATTTCACACCTGTTGTATGTATCTATACACACACTTGGATTATTTGAGAACAGAGGGAAAGATCTCTCTTCTCTAATTCTCTTAATTGTAATTTATTGCCTGTCCAAACTTTTATTTACCAGCTTTCAAACTTAGCAAAAGTATACATCTAAGGTAGAAGGTGTGTCGCGGCCTATTTCAAGGTCACTGTGACCTTGAATTTAAGTGAATTTTTAAAAAAAAATTAATTTTTTTAAATTTCATAATCCTAAAAAATATAAAAATATTAAAAAATGTTAAATTAAGTAAAAACTTATTTTTTCATCATATACTTTACAGCAATCTGTAACAAATAACAATATTTTGAGAGGAATTCAGTTTGTCCCATGGGCATAATTATCAAGCACTGGTCAAGAAGAATTTTGATAGCAGAAATGTGCATGTCAAATTAGAGAGAAATTAATGAGTTTATGGTCAGGAGCTTACTGGTAGTCTCTAGATCTGATCATGCAGCTGCTTAATTTATCTCTTGGGAGTTGGGCAAAAAGAAATGGCCTCATAGTTGTTTGTGTTAATTAAGAGTTCTTGATGGCTATAGTCCAGATAAAGATCATTCAATCAATGTAATGTAATTAAAACATATTGATGTTTTAATTTATGATTAGAACTAAATTAGTATTGTATAATATATACATGTGTTCACTGAAAAAAAATTACATTTCAATATACATGTACTAGTATTTGGAACAAATTGCAGTCATGTCTCATTTAGAATTTTATAGTCTAAAGAATAATTTATTTTTGATTTTTTTTTTATTAGACTAGCATTTCCATTATTTCATAAAATATGTAATAAACAATTTAAAGCTGCATGCATATGGATATTTGCTAAGCTCTAACACAGCCAGTTTAGAATTATATGATATATCATTTGTTATATTTAATCCCTAAACTGTATGTCTCTTAGAGATGTATGTACAATATTTTAAACATGATAAGAAATGGAAATTAAATCATTGAAATTTGTGTCAATCTGTTAATCAAGGCTACCTGATTTTCTTGCACCCTAACCAATTTATGATTATTATTGAACAATATTTGACGGGCATATCATGCTGTGGCAGGGCACTTTATTGACAGAGTTATGCCCCTTGGACTTAGAAAAATTCCACTTATTTGCAGTTTCCGTTCATTTTCTCTGCAGAGGTTGCACGTATTGAAATCTAATTTAGTATACAGATTCTTCAGCTGAATTTCTAGGTCATGTTTTGTTTTGGGTAGGATTGCACTATTGTAGACAGAGTTATGCCCTATTGGACTTAGAAAAAATTCAAATTTGGAGGGGGGGGGCATAAGTGTTTTACAAACATCTCTTGTTTCTTTTATGTAAGGAAAACATTTTCTAAAACGATATACATGTATCTTATTATTTCTTTTTTGCCTTCAAAACATTACCATGATAACGATGAATGCTTTTAGTTTACAAATAAATTTTATATATTAAACTAATTTTTATGCCCCCCTTCGAAGAAGGGAGGGCATATTGCTTTGCTGCTGTCTGTCGGTCCATTTAGTTTCCGTTCATTTTCTTCATAACCTTTGCACATACTGATATCAGATTTGGTATACAGATATATCACATGAATATCTAGATCAAGTTCTGTTTTGGTTACAATCTCACCATTTTTGACAGAGTTATGCCCCTTGAACTTGGAAAAATTTCAATTATTTGCAGTTTCCGCTCATTTTCTTTGCAACCGTTGCACATACTGAAATCAAATTTAGTATACAGATAAATCACATAAATATCTAGGTCAAGTTCTGTTTTGGGTACGATCGCACCATTTTTGACAGAGTTATGCCCCTTGGACTTGAAAAAATTTCAATTATTTGCAGTTTCCCCTCATTTTCTTTGCAACTGTTGCACATACTGAAATCAAATTGGTATACATATATATCACATGAATATCTAGGCCAGGTTCTGTTTTGGGTATGATTCCACCATTTTTGACAGAGTTATGCCCCTTGGAGTTTGAAAAAAATTCAATTATTTGCAGTTTCCGTTCATTTTCTTTGCAACCGTTACACATACTGAGATGAAATTTAATATACAGATTAATCAGATGAATATCTAGGTCAAGTTCTGTTTTGGGTACAATCGTGCCATGTTTGACAGAATTATGCCCCTTGGACTTACAAAAAAATTCCAATTTGGGGGGAGGGGGGCATAAGTGTTTTACAAACATCTCTTGTTTTATGTAGTTTCACTCAAAACCAGACACAACACACATAATGTTGACCCAGATTACCAAACACAGACTTCCTGTGTAATGCTACGCATACACAGATTTTTGACATCTTGGGTATTGGGGGTCTACAGGTAAATAACACCACTGTTAAGGTCGGTCACACGATGCGACTTTTCATCTGATTTTCCATCAGATTTTTGCATCCGATTTGCTTTCGACTAAAATCTTACCGTGTGACCACCCAAGTCGAAAGTCGAAGGCAAAGTCTGAAAGTCGTTTGGAAATCGGATGGCCGTCAGATTTTCAATCGACTTTCTGAAGAAAATCGTGACGTCACAATGACATTTCCCGCGACACGAAATTAAAAAACATGTAAAATAATAACAGCTTTTAACTTTTTATATATAAATAAAAAGAAAACTCCTAAACCCAAAAACATTCCGTGGAAAAGAAAAAAATACTAGAATATGCATACAAAAAAAAATTATAAAAAAAAAACATGTATTCTTCAACCAAAGTTTACAAGCACGGAATTTCGTGTCTTTATTATGCATTTATGATTTATCTGATTTATCACAAATATTATATATTTTTTCGGTTAATTAAGAGCTGAATTTAATAGCTTACACTTCATTCAATTCGTGAATATTATCAAAAATGGGTTATTTTAAAATTAGGATACACTGTACATGCATGTTACTGATTAAAATTAAGATCTTTCACGCAATTTTTTATATCGCTGTTAATTACTACCGGTATCTACAAAACATAGCAATTATAAAGGAGAAACCCCAAGCGACAACTTCATTCTGTATGTTACAAGTTTAAAATAAATAAACGAATTATTTTTATATAAATCTTAAAAAAGTTAAGACCGCGGAACATTAACTGGCAAAATTGGAAATATACAGCTTACGTCATTTCTGTCTGTTACAATCAAAACATTCAGTGACAGACAACGAAATGGGCGGGTACAATTCGATGGGGATGTGTGGAAAACATCGGATTGAAATTGCAGATCAAAATTCATTTTCAATTCACCTGAGCTGTTTTCAAAGCAAAGAGTGAATGTATGATCCAAAAATCAACTATATTTCAACTCCCAAATACATTGTTTGAAGTTTACATTAATATGAGTTTTAGCTTATAATTTTAAGAATGCAAAAGATCATACAAGACAAGGATTATTTTTCAGGTGATATTTGATTCTAGAAGGGGGGGGGGGATTTAATTGTCGAGTCATATCATGCTTAACATGACAATATATTTTATTTCCAGGATTTTAAGAGTGCATTAGGTTTATACTTATCCTCACTGAAAACTGTGAGACAACTTTATTTAAAAATCGTTCAACCACCCCCCCCCCCCCCCCAACACAAAGATATACATATATTTACAAAACAGAAATGAAATATTTGTCCCTTAAATATTTATTCATTTCAAACACTGGACCAAAAAAAATCAAAATGTACCAAAACTGAAATTATTTGCCTTCTATGTCAATCAGTAATAATGTGCCTTCTAGCGTAGCTGAGGTGGATTGAAAATGAATTTTGATCTGCAATTTCAATCCGATGTTTTCCAAACGTCCGCGTCGAATTGTACCCGCCCATTTCATTGTCTATCACTGAATGTTTTGATTGTAACAGATAGAAATGACGTAAGCTGTATATTTCCAATTTTGCCAGTAAATGTTCTGCGGTCTTCCTTACAATGTATCTCTTGAGGGCGAACGCTTTCATTAAAATACATACGAATACAACGTATTACATGTACATTTAACTAAGAGATGGTATTATTTGTATAGGCGTCAGAACCTGGAGGGATTAGCCCCCCTCCCCCCTCCACCACTTTTTTTTTTAAGGAAGATAGACATAATATAGGCATTAAACATTTATACATTGGGGTGTATGTTTAGTCCCCCCCCCCCCTTCTTAACGAAATATGGTTTTTGTATTTGACCAATGGACACATATTTTTGCTTGTTGACAAAGTTTTGCTTGTAAGTTTGTTTTCTTTCTCTTGCACTTAGCCTGGCCCCTTTCAATTTGCTTCCAATGTCAATGATTCCTATTTCTCTAACAATTTTTTCTACAATAATCAGCAGTAATTTCCTTAAAACATTTCAATAATCAGTTAATTCACATACTCTCAGTAGAATTTATACTTTGAAAAAGAATTATTATTTTTAATTGTATAATAAAGAAAGCAGTCTATCCTTTAAGAGACTACACAATATTAATTTTGTTCCGCTTTTATTATCGACTGCAGCAGCGGTCGATTTATTTGTGGTTGCGTTAGAAAGTGCACATGGGGAAATGAGATGTTATTTTTTATTAGTTCATTCAAATAATTCTCAAATGAAAACAAGTTAAAGTCTTAAGTGATATATTTCTTTCAAAAATTGCTTTAAACTTGGTATTAATTGTTGCTACTATGTTTCAATTTCATTATCATTTATCATCAGATGATTGATAATTTATGGCTATCTAAAAAGAGTTTACAATAGATACTCCCCACCCTGGGAGTGTATAAGATATGAAAGGAAATCATCATGATTTTCTGGATAATAATGACGCGTAAAAGAGCAGGGCGAATAAAAAATGAAAAGTTTTTCAACTAGTAGAAATTGTTTTAAATATCCTCTATACAGATGCAAAATGACACAGAGAATTTTTTATACATTTTGCACTGCGCCTTGCAGCATAGATTCTCTTGATGAAACCATGGACATAATCACGTAACCAAGATCCGTATCAGTGCGTGGTCCATCTTGAGAGGCCTACATCTTCATTTTGATAACAGTAAATTCCTATTATTTATAACTGACTTTTTTTTTTACATCAATGAATCTTTATGTAAGCAAATGCGGTAAAATGTCTAATTGTTTTAATTTAGAAAAAAAAATTATTTATTTTGCTTTGAAGACAGCCTGAAATGAAAATGATTCAACTATTTTACCTGTGAATATCTTGACATGCTTTCCTTGCATGGACACTTTTAATATTGTGAAAGAAATGTTTTAAATGCTAAATTTTTGCGGTCGATTTGATGCTTTGCATCAGTATTACTTGTCAACTCTTGAAGAGCGTTTTATAAACTGTTTCTCGCCTATTCATTTATTCTTTTATCATCAACGGTTAGCCTATCATACAAAGTTAACTTTTGTGATCCATATTATTTCACCTTTGTTGGTAGACCAAAATATATCAATGCAGATTTTTTTTTTTTTTTGCCGAAGTAGAAAGTAATAAACTTCGATTGATCATCTACTTTTGAGTGATCATTGACATGTGTACCGTGTACACTACGTCAACATCAACGTCATAATGGGATAAAATGACGTAATATTAAATTGATGGATTTAAATTTCTTCCCATTCTTTTTATCCCGACAGAACAGAGACGTCTTTGTACAGAAATATGTGTACTTCTATCTAAAAAGTTATAACAAGTACCTGTTCATTTCTTGCTGAAAATCGTTTGAAAATCGAACGTAAAAACGGATCGTGTGACCACCCGATCAATCGACTCCATTCGATTTACCTGAGCAAGTCGAATGAAAATCGGATGAAAAATCGTATCGTGTGACCGCACCTTTACTTTGACCACTCCCCCTCCTCAGGTAACCGTACGGTAAAAAAATTGGGTCTTTAAGAAATGTTGATACATTTCACATTTGATGGGTATTTTTGCCTACTCTGGGTAGTGATTTCTAAAAGTCTAATTTTTTTTTACCAAATGCTCAGTGGAATGTACCAATGGTGTACCTATGAGGAAATACAAAAAATGGTTTTGATCAACATGTAATTATGAGATAGAGAATAAATGAAAGTTAATTATGTTTACTTTTACAGACAGTGTTTTCAAAATTAATTCAAGTAGTGGTGTCATATCTCTGGACGAAGGTCACAGTCTGGACAGGGAAAATAAGAGTGTCATCACATTAGTTGTCAGGGTGAGAATTCTATCTTCAGTGAATCCATTTATGTTTATAGAGGTCACAAATATTTATGTCTTTTAAGTTGAAAGTTACTGTTGTTGGACATAAGTACTGTAGATCACTATATTTTCGCGACACCTTATTTTTCGCGACTTAGCTATGTGGTATTCATAAGCGAGACAAAATTTTCGCGAGTTGTGGTTTTTGTTTTATATAAATAATACAAATATACGCGAGAATAAAATTTTCGCGAGCAGACAGACTCACGTAGTTACGCGAAAATAAAGTTCTCGCGAATAAAAAGTGATTTACAGTATTCTTCACTGATCTCAAAATATTCAATTGATTGTAAAAGTTGTCGCAGTTACATCAGATTCGAAAATTTGGATGGCTAGAATAAATGTCAAAATTTCTGGGGAACTTTAGAAAATCAAAACTAATAGGCCTTTCATTTAATTTCTAGGGATGTCAGGTGGATAAACCTGAATTTCGTTGTGATGTTGCTACGGTAGAGATCAGCATTACTGATGTCAATGATAATGCCCCAGTCATGTCTCAGCCTAGCTATACTGCCTCCATTCCAGAGAACATGAAGAATGGGCAGGTTGTCACATGGGTAAAAGCCACAGATGCTGATGAAGTAAGGGCCTCCTGTACATCATAAAGTTCAGTAATCAATGAATTCTAATGCAGAAAGCATTGATTGCTTTCATTCTTGCTGCGAAAGCAGTTATCATGATGATCTTCATTTAAAGATCAACTGAGTCGCTGAGTTAAACTGTTGCTGTTTTTAGCTCACCTGAGCCAAAGGCTCAAGTGAGCTTTTCTGATCAAAATTTGTACGTTGTCTGTAGTTGTCGTCGTAGTCGTTGTCGTTGTTGTAAACTTTTCACATTTTCATCCTCTTCTCAAGAAGCACTGGACCAATTTCAACCAAACTTGCTACAAAGTATCCTTGGGTAAAGGGGATTCAAGTTTGTTCAAAAGAAGGGTCACACTCTTTTCCAAGGGGAGATAAATTTGAATAAGAGAAAAATTAATGGCATTTTAAAAAAAATCTTCTTCTCAAGAACCACTGGGCCAGGAAAGATGAAACTCATGTGGAATCACCTTCAGGTAGTGTAGATTCAAGTTTGTTCAAATCATGACCCCCCGGGGGTAGGGTGGGGCCAAAATGGCCGATCAAAGTTTTACATAGGAATATATAGGAAAAATCTTTAAAAATCTTCTCCTCAAGAACCACTGGGCCAGGAAAGATGAAACTC
>PRKT01000138.1:353378-434610 GCA_003671525.1 Saccostrea glomerata | reverse complement strand
AGTACCATTGTTAAGCAAGTCCGCATATGTGCAAAACACTCCGCATTTTATTTTGTATATAGCAACGCCATCCGCATTTTTTGTATATATAGCAACGTCATCCGCATTTTTTACTTCAGTAGATAAATTTACATGCTTGATTGTTCTGATGACGACCGTCACAGGTCGAAACCGGTCAACAAAATAAATTTACTGCTGCATTCTCACGAAGTGTTGGTGATCTGTTTTTTACTTTTAGTTTATAACTTTAGTTACAGACCCTATTGAATACCTTTTGGTATCCACACGTGAGAATCTTCCGCAATTTTAACCTCAAGGTGTTGGTCACCAGCTTTTCTTTGTTTTGTATTTACAGTATATTTGAATTAACGCATTTCTTGATGTTTTTATTCGTGTATCAGTGTTAAAGACATTTAGCGATGTACTTGAATTAGCGGAAGTATCTTTCCGCCAAAAGCAGTATAAAGAATACACCGCCAAATGTAGTACATTTACAGTAAGTAACCAAATTAGCATAGAATAGTTACTTTTTTTTACTTTCAGGTGAATGCAAAAGATGCTGATGTCTTAAAGTCAACAAATGGAAATGTAACCTATGAATTAAGTGTCCAAAAAGAAAATTTATTTAAGATTAATGATAGAACTGGAGAATTACATTCGTTAGATAATCCTCTGTATGCTTGTAAAAGATCCACGAAACTCCCCAAATCTGTCGTGTTAGCTGTGACGGCAGCAGACAGTCCTGAGGACTTGGAAACTAAAAGGTAGGCTCCAAATCAGCTCTGTAGGAGCTCTGTCACTTTGTTATACAGTGGCTTCCACTTAATCAGATAGCGGTTAAATGAATATTTCGGCCATTCTGATATAATATCAGAGCACAAAACCATTTCTTATATATTTATTAATAATTTCACCTGATATTCTGATAAGAAAATATTAGAATTTCGTTTTATCTGATAGAAAAATTTGGTCCATTGTAGTATTTTTTCATAATTGTGACCTTGTTCACACCTCTAACTTCCCTAGTGAAGCCTTTGTTTACACTGTCTGACACCTTGAGTACGATAATGAGGGGATTAGTTACGGCTGAACGCACGCAGTCACCTTACCTGTGTTAATAATTGGCACACTAGATTGATATGTTTTGATACAGTTATGATGATCAGCTTGGGTTTAAATTACTTTTCAGTGATGCACTTGATAATTATGATAATTGTTTGCAATTTTTTCCAAAGTTAGATTTTAATTATTGAACGTATTAGCTTGTGTATGATAATTTGCTGGGACATTGAAATGCATCATAGTTACAGGACTATTGACTTGAGAATTGTCACAAACAGTATATGAAATACATAACTATATAAAAGAAACAAATAAAACAAAACAATTTAATTTTTTTGTTTAATATTACTGTACCATTTATCCGGGGAAAAATAAATTACGGAATAAAGTCAGACAATTAGTCTACTTCCGTTTCCAAAATTGCGGCCATCAAAGAAGGAATGTAAACATGTGCTTATTAAAGATGGCAATAACTATTAAACAATGTTTATAAGTCATTTTATTAGAAAAATGTTATCACATTAAATTAGTAAGTAAGTTTAACATTTTATTTTTGGAGAATCGCCAGGTAAAGTAATCAAACGAAACGAAAGTGCAAGTTTGAAATTTGCTATGATGTATTGTTAATACATGTAGCTCTATACATCTTTGTTTGGACTTAAAATGGAGCAATCGGCTATTCGAATATTCGGCTATACTGATAACAGAAGGCTGACAAAGTAACTATTTGATTAAGCGGGATCCACTGTATTGATAATGTACATAGAACGGCTGAAATAATTTATTATGCATACAAAATATACAGATAAGATTGTTTTTTGTCCCATAATGAATATGGGGTATTGGAATGTGGTGGTTATTTTATGCATTCTTCTTTCTGTCTGTATGCCACACTTTGAATTTAGCTCACTTTCATGATATTTTTAGCTCACCTGAGCCAAAGGCTCAAGTGAGCTTTTCTGATCACATTTTGTCCGTTGTCTGTCAGTCCGTCTAGCTGTCTGTCCGTCTGTAAACTTTTCACATTTTTGACTTCTTCTCAAGAACCAATGGGCTAATTTTAACCAAATTTGGTACAAAGCATCCTTGGGTGAAGGGGAGTTTAAATTGTTAAAATGAAGGGCCAAGTCCCATTACAAGGGGAGATAATCAAGAAAAGACAAAAATAGGGTGGGGTCATTAAAAAATCTTCTCAAGAAGCACTGGGCCAGGAAAGCTGAAACTTATGTTGAAGCATCCTTGGGTAGTTTTGATATGAAATTGTTAAAATCATGACCCCCGGGGGTAGGGCAGGGCCACAATAGGAATTCCAAGTTTTACATAGAAATATATAGAACAAATCTTTAAAAATCTTCTTCTCAAGAACCACTGGGCCAGGAAAGCTGAAACTTATATGGAAGCATCCTTGGGTAGTATAGATATTAAATTGTTAAAATCATGACCCCGGGGGTAGGGCAGGGCCACAATAGGGAATCCAAGTTTTACATAGAAATATATAGAACAAATCTTTAAAAAAATCTTCTTCTCAACAACCACTGGGCCAGGAAAGCTGAATCTTATGTGGAAGCATCCTTGGGTAGTGTTGATATCAAATTGTTTAAATCATGACCCCGGGGGGTAGGGCGGGACCACAATAGGGAATCCAAGTTTTACATAAAAATAATTATATAGATTACGAACAAATCTTTTAGGAATCTTCATCTCAAAAACCACAGGGACAGGAAAGCTGAATCTTATGTGGAAGCATCCTGGGTTATAGTGTAGATTGTAAACTATTAAAATCATGAAAGGGAAGGGGGTTAGGGGGCACGATAGGTATAGCAAGACAAGAAATCTAGTCAAGAACTGCATCACCCAATTTACTCAGGTGAGCAATGTGGCCGATGGGCCTCTTGTTTATTGCATAAGTAGTGTTATCCTGCCATGATAAATCCATGATTATAATTTGTTACTTTTTGGATTCATGTTTTGTGAATTTTTTTTTTACCACATCATGGAGAATAAAGGCATAATGTGCAAAAGTATTTATAATTATGTTTAAAAAAAACTACAAGTAAACAACATTGAAAATTAGTTGTTTATAATTCCAATGTTCTCAGTAGATGGACCATTTTAGGACCTGATCATCAAAATGAACATTGATTATCAAAAATCAAACTTGAATAAGATTTTAAAATTCCTGTGAAATAAAACTGTTTTAACTGTAGACATTAATTTGGTAGAGTACCTGAAGTGTTTTGGCTGTTTTACAGGAGGACAACAGTGAGTGTGACAGTCAACATACAGACAAATCTCTGTCCCCCTGTCCTGTCCGTGGTGGGAAATAATGTATCTGATCATTCAATACCTGAGGACATACCACCAGGATCCCCACTGCTTACCATTCAGGTAGATATAAAGATAATTTGTCATATCCAAGGTGTGTGAGGCTACGCCAGAATAGAAGTTTGTTTGTTAGTTAAAACGCCTCTTGAGAATTTTTAGCTCACCTGAGCCA
Source organism: Saccostrea glomerata (assembly GCA_003671525.1). NCBI lineage: Eukaryota > Metazoa > Mollusca > Bivalvia > Ostreida > Ostreidae > Saccostrea > Saccostrea glomerata. Next base: position 431,051 of record PRKT01000138.1, on the reverse strand, counting down.
AAGGCTCAAGTGAGCTTTTCTGATCACAATTAGTCCGTTGTCTGTCATTGTCGTTGTTGTTGTTGTCGTTGTCATTGTAAACTTTTTACATTTTCAACTTCTTCTCAAGAACCACTGGGCCAATTTCAACCACTTGCCACAAAGCATCCTTTGGTAAAGGGGATTCAAGTTTGTTCAAATGAAGGGCCAAGCCCTAATTCAAGGGGAGATAATTGAGAATTAATGAAAATTTGGTGGTATCTTTTAAAAATCTTCTTCTCGAGAACCACTGGGCCAGAAAAGATGAAACTTATGGGGAAGCATCCTCAGGTAGTGTAGATTCAAATTTGTTGAAATCATGACCCCTGGGTGTAGGGCGGGGCCACAATGGCCGACAAAAGTTTTACATAGAAATATATAGGAAAATTCTTTAAAAATCTTCTTCTCAAGAATCACAAAGCCATAATTGATCATATTTATATGGAAGCATCCTCAGGTAGTGTAGATTCAAGTTTGTTCAAATCATGACCCCCGGGGATAGGGCGGGGCCACAATGGCCAATCAAAGTTTTTTACATAGAAATATACAGGAAAAATCTTTAAAAATCATCTTATCAAGAAAAGCAAAGCCATGATTGGTCATGGGACTACTTTTGGATATAAACTATTCAATAATAATCCAATTTCTACTTTTGCCCAGCCACAGTGCTCAGATGAGCGATGTGGCCCATGGGCCTTTTGTTATGCCCCCCTTCTTGAGTATATTTGAGTAAATACTATAATGTATGATGAAAGGGGGGATGCATAAGTGTCACAAACATTATATTTTACTTCCATTATTAATAAAGTGAAAAAAAGTTGCTTTAAAACAGTAAATAAGCTTCATTTTCCTTATGATGTACAAAAAATTGCATGATTGAAACCCCAGTTGGCCCCCTTTAGTATTATCAGAAATGTATATGATAATTATTGGCTTTTCATTTATTCATGCAGTTTCTTTAAACATGTTTCTCACTATTTTAATGAAGGTTTTTGATGCAGACCCAGATGACTCATCCCTTTTCTTTGACATTAGTGGTGATCATGAACCCTTTCAACTCAACAAAACCAGGTACATGTTTTCTCTCAACAAATTGTTTGAATGATTTTTTTTTTATGATTATTTTTAAATAATCACACAAAAGAAAAAAGTGAAAGAACATAAATATGTAGAAGTTTGTAAATGGTAGTTAGTATGAATGTAGACACTCAGGCATACAGGACCAGGGTACCTATAAACCTGATTGATCAGTCCATCAATTGAAAGTTTTCTCTGTAGTTTAAAATAGAAATCAGTTTCAGGTAGTCGCATTAGTTACGCAGCACAAATGACGTAATATTATTAGGTGACATAAGCTTTTGAATGGACTTACTCATTAATTCTTATGCCCCTCATCTGTCTTTGTTTTCAGAAACATTAACCATGATCGTTTACCTCATGACCATTTTTGAAATCAAGTTTGTCAATACTGATCGGATTTTTGCTTTTTTTCGTAGCCACAGTGGTCAGGTGAATGATGTGGCCCATAGACCTCATGTTTGATAAAAACCATACTCAACAATTTTGGAGGCATACCTACATTTTTCTTCAATTATGCACTAAAAAAAAATACCCCAGTAAGTTTAGATTTAGCAACTTGGCATTAGAAAAACATTGAGATATCAGCTAAGATATTAGGGATGTTAATCAATCTTCATGTTAAACCAGTCAATCACAACTTCAGCTTTATAAGATTTTGTATTAAGTAGATTCCCATTGTGATGTGATCAGACTGTCCCTTCAAATTCATTTCCAGAGCATATTTTATCCCCCCTTGGCCCAGTCAGGCTCTTATTTCCCCCACAGAGTATTAGTGAGTAGAGAGTGTGCTTTGGTACATTGACTAAGTTTTGTGGGGCAACATCAAAACACCTCCATGGAAAATCCTTGTCCAGAGCATATTTTCTCTCCCCATGACCAGAGGCAAAATTTATTCATATAGCGTCATTGGATCAGGGGTGATTGCATGTACAGTCGTTAATTAGAACTTTTTACCTGGCTCAAACTTCACCTGTAAGTTATTTTCCAGTGGGTAGTCCTTTTAGCAAACTGCTATGATTATGGCTAAGGTCAAAGAAAATCTCTCTTCTCTTGAGGGTCTGTCTTCATTGGGCAGAGCATACTTCTCTCCCTCTAGCTTTGTCTGGCTCAAACTTCATCATGGTATCAGTGATTCAGCCTCTGGACCATAACTGCAGATTTTTTTTTTTCAAGTTTTTTCAATGGGTGGCACTGTAGCTCTCTGGTCTGTCAATATATATTTTTCGGAGAGCTACAGATCTGCAGTTACTGGACCATTGATACCCATTTCACATTGTAATGTGTTCCTTTTATAGTACAGTACTATCTAGTGTCTGATTCAAATTAGAATTAACTCCAGTATTGTAGTCTTAAAGGGTTCTTTGTGTATTATTCTCAACCATCGTAGCAATTAAACCAAAATGTACAATCCTCTCCCATTCTGGCCGCGGTTGAATGAGAAGAAAATATTTAGTCTGTAGTCCTCCAGGGTTCTTTGTGTGTTATTCTTACCCATTCTCACCCATCATAGCAAACCACGGCCAAAATGTACGATCCTCTCCCATTCTGGCCGCGGTTGAATGAGAAGAAAATATTTAGTCTTCATTAAAATATTGACTAATGCTAGTAATACAAAGTCTGAAAATGAATTTCGTTGTGACCTTTCAATACCCAATCGCAGATTACAAAATAATTTTGTGTGCTGATGATGTCGATGTTGATTTCAATTGCGATAGAAACAAATATTGTCATTGGCTGAATATAACGTCACAGAATAGAGGCGTAAATATTTAAGATTCACGGCCAAAATGTACGATCCTCTCCCATTCTGGCCGCGGTTGAATGAGAAGAAAATATTTAGTCTTCATTAAAATATTGACTAATGCTAGTAATACAAAGTCTGAAAATGAATTTCTTTGTGACCTTTCAATACCCAATCGCAGATTACAAAATAGTTTTGTGTGCTGATGATGTCGATGTTGATTTCAATTGCGATGGAAAAGAATATTGTCATTGGCTCAGAATATAGGCGTAAATATTTAAGATTACGACAATTCATGTATCAAGCAGCCACAGGTAGAGGAGAGCTTCATGTGGACTTTGGACTGTGGCTTGAGATGCTGATCCTCACCTGTAATTTGTGTGTGAGGTTGTGTGTGTGTGTGTGAATGAGGTGAAAGTTAAATTAGTGCAGTTTGTCAAACAAAAGAAAGTATGGCTAACACATACAATACAACTTAGAAGTCATTTTTAGAGAAAAAATATATTTCAGATCAAAACTGTGATTCACCATAGAAAAAACACAAGGATTGGGTGAACGGCAATGTACCTGGTCATTGATGCCTTTGGGCACTCTTATATATTTTCATCTTTTTGTTTTGTGTTACAGTAAAAATAATATGGTTCAGTTGTCAGTCAGCAGTGCCCTTGACAGAGAAAGGAAAGAACATTACAGCTTCACAGTGCAAGCTAATGATACGAAACATGTAAGTATTAAACTACAGACCTAAGTTGTATACACTGACGATACAACTAGACACTCTAAATTTCGAGTTCAAGTTTATTCAAATCATGGCCTCCAGGGGAAGGGTTGGACCACGATGTACATTTAAATTTTAAATTGGAAATGCATTAAGAAAAATACTTAAGAAATTTTCTTCTCTAGAGAAGCAAAAGCATGATTAGTTGTAGGGCTGGGTAATAACATCAATATCTTAATATATTGCCATACAATGACAAAAGATATCGTATCGCAATACAATTTTGTAATATCGATATATTGGCAATATGCTTAGATTAAGGAATTTTGTCATTAAATAAATATAAAAATGGACTTATGAAAGTTTGTTATTAAGCCAAACAGTAAGACAGAAGTTGTTTTGTGGGAATATTTCAGAGCATAACTTAAATGAAATGAACAAGAATTTTTTCCGTGTTGGTTACTTATCATAGTTATGTACATTCTGCATTTAAATTAAAGTAAATATAGTAAGAAGATGCCATTTAAATTACATGAAAATGTTGCAATACATATCACAATACAGTTTAAAATATCGCAATATATCGAAATACGAAATCTCAGGCCAATACCCAGCCCTAAATTTAGTTGTATTATTATAGAAGCTTCTCTAATTGTGTAGTTTCATTTTATATAACTCCTGACCCCTTGGGAGGGTGGAGCCAATATTGCAGGTGGCCAGAGTTTTACAGATAAGGAACGTATAGGAAAAAAATCTTTCAAGAGCAAAACTGATATTGAAGCATCCTTGGCTAGGGTAGATTCAAGTGATTTGAAATAATCCACTTTGTTGAGAAAAAATGTTGGTATTTTATTGACATTTAAAAGCTTGTTCAAATCATGACCCCAAGCTTGTAAGTCTTTCGTACTGATACCATTAAGCTTTTACTGTGTCACTCTATAATTTTTTTTTCGTACCTTGTAACAGGTGATATCCCGGAACTTTACATTTGACATCACTGACGTCAATGATAACGCTCCAGTCTTTAGCCAACAGAAGTACAGTGTAAATGTTACGGAGGAGACAACTCAGAATACTAATTTAACAGTACAGGTAGGAAGCAGCACTTACACATAAAAAGAGGAAAGAGTAATAGCTCACTTTTTTAGCTCACCTGAGCCGAAGGCTCAAGTGTGCTTTTCTGATCAAAATTTGTCCGTTGTCTGTCGTCGTCGTCGTTGTCGTCAGCGTAAACTTTTCACATTTTCGTCTTCTTCTCAACCAAACTTGCCACAAAGTATCCTTAGGTAAAGGGGATTCAAGTGTGTTCAAATGAAGGGCCAAGCCCTTTTCCAAGGGGAGATAATTATGAATTAGTGAAAAATTAATGGCATTTTTCAAAAATTTTCTTCTCAAGAACCACTGGGCCAGGAAAGATGAAACTCATGTGGAAGCATCCTCAGGTAGTGTATTTTCAAGTTTGTTCAAATCATGACCCCTTGGGGAAGGGTGGGGCCACAATGGCCGATCAAAGTTTTACATAGGAGTATATAGGGAATATCTTTAAAAATCTTCCTCTCAGGAACCACTGGTCCAGGAAAGATGAAACTCATATGGAAGCATCCTCAGGTAGTGTGGATTCAAGTTTGTTCAAATCCTGACCCCCGGGGGTAGGGTGGGGCCACAATGGCCAATCAAAGTTTTACATAGGAATATATAGGGAAAATCTTTAAAAATCTTCTTCTCAAGAACCACTGGGCCAGGAAAGATGAAACTCATGTGGAAGCATCCTCAGGTAGTGTAGATTCAAGTTTGTTCAATTCATGACCCTCGGGGGTAGGATGGGGCCACAATGGCCGAGCAAAGTTTTACAAAGGAGTATGTAGGGAAAATCTTTAAAAATCTTCTTCTCAAGAACCACTAGGCCAGGAAAGATGAAACTCATGTGGAAGCATCCTCAGGTAGTGTAGATTCAAGTTTGTTCAATTCATGACCCCCAGGGGTAGGGTGGGGCCACAATGGCCATTCAAAGTTTTACATAAGAGTATGTAGGGAAAATCTTTAAAAATCTTCTTCTTAACATGCTTAAGAACCACTGGGCCAGGAAAGATGAAACTTATGTGAAATCATCCTCAGGTTGTGTAGATTCAAGTTTGTTCAAGTCATGACCCCTGGGGGTTGGGGGGGGGGGGCAAAATGGCTGATCAAAGTTCTACATAGGACTAGATAGGGAAATCTTTCAAAATCGTCTTCTCAAGTACTTCAAAGCTATGATTAGTGATATTTATGTTGAATCATCCTCAGGTAGTGTAGATTCTAGTTTGTTCAAATCATAACCCTCATGGATAGGGTGGGCAACAGTGAGGGATCCAAGTTTTACATTAAAATATATATTTAAAAAATCTTCCAAAGAATAGCAAAGCTATGATTAGTAATACTAGTATTTATATGGAAGCATTTTCGGGTAGTGTAGAATTAAATTTGTTCAAATCATAACCCCCAAGGGTAGGGTGATGCCACAATGGTGGATCAAAGTTTTACATAGAAAAATAAAGGAAAAAATCCCAAGAACAGAAAAGCTATGTTTAGTCATATTGACATTTAAACATCCTCATGTAACAGTATTGAAGATTTTAAATTTATTCAAATCATGACCCTTTGGGGTAGGGAGGGAAACAATGGGAATTAAATTCAAATTATTATGAAGTTATATATAGGAAGAAAATGTTTTTGAAAAATCTTTTTATTAAGAACAGCAAAGTCATATGCTGTATTAATATGAAGACAATCTCAAGTAGTATAAAATTCACCCCCCCCCCCTTCAGTGAACTTCTCAGTTCTGATCTGATTTGTGCTTCTCTTAGCCTATTTGCTCAGGTGAGCGATGTGGCCCCTGGGCCTCTTGTTTTTTTTTTTAAACAGGCCTGATTTTAGAGATATGATCATAATACAGTTGTTTTCCATATTTATGGACACAATTCTGAAGGTGCAATTCCAGCTTTTTGATGTGAGTCAGAAAAAAAAACACAAAATAATATTTTTTACATTTTTTGGAGAGAATTTTTTTTAGGTTGCATTTCATAGTGACATAAACGTACACAAGGTTCACAAAAAACTTTTACAACATTTTGATACAGAATTGATCAGATTAATATAGGTAGGTCCGAGATTCACACATTCAAAGAAAACAAAGTACATTCATTCCAAAGTTTCTAACATAGATCCATCTTCAGATACTAAATTTGATCATGTTCCAAACTTGTAAAAAAAACTGAATGATCATGGGATGGGTGTAGGTTCAAAATATCTATTTTGTTTGACTTGCTTCCTAGGCCTATTGTACTCAGCAATTAATTATATTTTCCTTTCTTCAATTGAGTTTGGAATTTTCTTTTTTTATTAAAGAAATTAATAACTAGCATCAGTTAACTTCAACAGGGATGATGCTAACACTTTAACAAGATAGATGAATCAATCTTAATATTGAGCCATTCGAAATCATTATCTTTGATTTTTGGAATTTTGGAATTTTCAGATAATGATCGAAATACTGACGGTCTCTGTAGTCATTATATGGCATTACTTACAGCCAACGAGTGTATGTAAATGGCACAAATATACTGAAAATATTTCAGAAATAAACTTGTCTGCATAGATTTAAAAAAATCAATTTATTAATGTGGCCAAAATTGACTCATCATATATATAGTCCTTGAAAAGAGGATGTAGTCATTTAAAATGTTCAAAACCCACTGGGGGCCAGAAAAGGAAATCTTCTATGAAAGTGAATCACTGGGCCAGAAAAGGCAAAACTTCTGTGAAAGTGTACTAAATAAGAGTATGAAATAGTTTTGCAAATTGTGTCCATTTGGTTAGGGTAGGGCTACAATATAAGAAAAAAAAAATAAAGTGGTTGAAATCATGGACTTTGATAAAAAGTATCAAACTTGTATCATTTATGAAGAGGTTTCATAAATATAGAGGCTCAATCATATATCACTTTAAATCACTGTGATATCACAATGGAAATTAAACTGCACAGCAAGTTATTTTATAAGGATTTTAAAAATTAGGGATATGAAATAGTTATTATTAAATAAATTAAAAAATTATTTTGTTTTTCTTTTAGGCAACAGACAAGGATTTGCAAAATACAGATAATTCCAAAATAACCTACACCTTGGTGTCATCAAAGTGGTAAGCTTGCAAGTTGGAATTAGTTGACAGTCTTCATTTAAGCAAATTTTTTTTTAAGAACTCAGTGTCTTAATTATTACAGGTAGGGTCTAACCATAAGAAGTAATAGGTAACTTAGAGGTAGAAGAAAAACTTGTTGAATTGAATTTAATGTGCAGTGAATTCTGAAAAGACAAAGTGATATACCTGATTCAGGAATAAGGGGTGAAATGATGCACTTTCTTCACCATCTGATTTGTATCATATGATTTTTTCAGAGAATGGTTATATTCTATATTGTGATACATTTTTATTGAAGGAGACAATATTAACATATTTCTTAATTCAGTTGAATCATGCTTTAACAGAATTTATGTACAAATTGACAAAAAATTGATATTATGAATTGACTTGTTGGATTATTATTCTACAATCTGTTAGTCTTCAAGAATTGCATTTTTAAAATCCAAAATTTATTTGTATCTTGTTTTGGGGAAAGCCAAACCTGCCTGAATAATGATCCTGATAAAAAAAAAAAATGAAAAAGCGTTTTTATAACTGTATAAATACAGGTACGGGGTCAAGAGGTCATAGATGTTTGTATGGATAAACGTTCGACGTAATTTCTCAGTGACGTTATAAAGGGTCAACGCGCGTTCAGTGGATTACATATATGACGTTGGGTTTGAAAAATAATGCATTTCACACGTTAAAAGTCACAGTCAGGCAAATTTTTTACAAAGTATTTATATAGAAAGTTAATCTTTTAAAATCCTTTTTTCTCCAGAACAGCAGTTATATGCTAATTTGATATGGAGGCATCCTCAAGAGGCCCCCCTCCCCCCGTAAAATTTTCAATGCTGAACCAATTGTGCTTTATTTCTTAGTCAGTATGTTTAGATGAGTGATGTGGCCCATGGGCCTCTTGTTCCTTAAGAGGAATATTCTACAATAATTGTTAAATACAATTTCTCCTGTAGTTTTCATTTGATTTCCTTATGATTCGGTTTTTGTATGAGGCTTAAAAAATATATATGATAATGCAGATTTACAAAGTTGATAATTCAATATCTAAAAGTGTAATTGTGCAAATAATTTTGATAATTTCCTTTCACTATAGGAGCAATAAATTTACAATCAATGCTTCAAGTGGAGCTCTTAACCTTGTGAAAAAGATAGATGCTGATGAAATGGGTTCCAAGAAGACTCTAGAGCTAGTGGTTACAGCAAAGGACCAGGGAATTCCATCGTTAAATAGCACCACAGTGATACATGTCACTGTAAAGGATATCAATGATCATGCACCAGTATTCAGCGAAACTACTCAAAATCTCATATTTACATTTAATGAACAAGAAAAACCTACAAAATTCTTCACAGCGAAGGTAAGCTCTCTATAGTTATAAGCACTAAAACTTTTCTTCTAGCATAACCATTGAGTCAGTAGAGTATGTTTTAAAAACATGAACTTAAATGCATGTACCATTCCATGACCATTGAGTCAGTGGACTGTGTATTACAAACATTAACTCATGTACTTTTCTTTCTGTTGAAGGCCACTGACAAGGATACAGATGATAAAGTGTTCTATAAACTGAAAAATGAAACAGAAGCATATTATATTGATATTAGAACAGGACAATTGTCAGCAAAGAGAGCCTTAAAACGGAGTGATATAGGTTTGGTTGTGATTGAGGCTTACAATGACAGAAATTACAGTAATAAAACAATACAGAATCCCAAACTTTTCATCGAGATCAATATTAAGGTAAGCTGTAGCTTTTACTGGAGCTTTGTTCCATGAACTTTGCATTTGAGCTTTGAATTTACTTATGAACATATTTTTTCTAAAAATTTCAAAATAACATTAAGACATTCATTAAGATTTCATAGTTGTGGCATGATTAAAATAAAGAGTATTTGTTTTGCAATGCTTTTGAAAGTACTTTTTAATTTATATTTATTAAATTATAATGCATGGTCTGTTTCTGCTGGCAATTAGCATGTGAACACAGGCTTGCAGTGGAAAAAGATTGTCTAACATGAAATTGATGTTACAGTAAAAAAAATTTTTAGTAAAATGTTGACAATTGCTGGTAAAAAAAAAAAAACCCCACTTGGAATCACCCTCTATGGGGATGTGGTAATCTTTGATGATTCCACATTAGAAATTGTTCTGATGGCTAAGCTAACTACTTCAATTGATCATAACCAAAAAGTTATAAACTGATTTTGCTCACAAGAGCTAGGATAATGATATGAATGTCTAAATTGATGAGTTATGAATAAAACTCTTCAGAGACTGGGGTTTTGCTTTATCTTGTAGGATATTAATAACAATAGTCCAGTTTTCACCCAAAATAGCTATGCAAAGAATATTAGTGAAAGTTCTCCTGTGGGATCAGAGATTGGCAGGTAAGACTGATGGATTGAATTTTCTAATATTCTTTGTAAAGTGTACTTATAAGAATTTATTATAAAATTTCCACCACTACAAGAAGATAGTACACAATTGTATCACAAAGCCATGGTATCAACATGATCAATGAAAATAAATTTTGACCTCTTAATTTGTAGCAAAGTTTTCCTTTTCCTTGACACTAATGAGAAATGGGTTTTAAAAATTCTGTTTCCAGTCATATAATACCTACTAGTTTAAAATATTTGCTGTATTTTTCTTATTAACCAACTTATGACATTGATTTGAATGACAATTTCATGCATACTCAAGTGTAAAAATATATATGGAGGACCTTTAATAGTAAAAGTTATACACATGATTGTGTTGTAAAGTTACTTATAACGCTGCTGTGTGAACTTGGGAAATTATATGAAAGTAATGTTTCCATGAACAACATGATAAAAGCAAAATTGGTGTGCAAGCATTCCCATGTTGCATGCAGTTCATGGCCCCTGCAGGTTTAGAGAGGGTATACAGATATTTTAAAGATTTTTTTAGATTGAAGTGTATCAACTTCACGAGAAGATTATTAGTAAAAGGTTAAAATTTAACATGATGGCAGTTAGTATACTTGATGTTCAATTTGTATTTAAAACATAATTAGATCATTTGGTTTTAAGGCCACAGAGATGTCATATATATACATGCCCTTCAATGAATGGAAGCCAAATGTTTCCATTTTATAGGTACTGGCAGCTCATGAGTCAATTGTTTTTTCAAAATTTCATCTTGAGTTTTATTTTTGGGACTGTTACAGTGTTAAAGCCAATGATTCTGATTGGTCAGAAGAATTTGGGTCAGTTTACTACTGGATAACAGATGGAAACTCCGAGGGCCATTTCTTTCTCAATGAACTCAACGGTACCCTGTACCTGGCTAATCATACTGATTACGAAAAGGAGACAAAATACAACCTCACAGTATGTATCATAGAATTTAGAGGAAACATGAGCTTATGGTGTAATGGGTCTATGACAACTCATCTAAAGACTATTAATTCATCAAAAGAAAATCATAGGTTTGACAAATCATGGATAAGGTAAATTAAGGCATATAATAGATATATAGATACAACAATTCATTGATGCTCATTGAAACTGATGTTAAAAATGAAGCATATCATAATTGATGTGTTTTTTAACTCATTATGTTATACCCCCCACAAATGAAATTGGGGGGGGGGGCGTATACAAGAATCACCTTGTCCATCTGTCTAGCATTCTGTCTTTCCATCTGTCTGTTGTTTGTCCATCTGTCTAGCTTTCTGTCTATCCATCTGTCTGTTGTTTGTCCATCTGTCTAGCATTCTGTCTATCCATCTGTCTGTTTGTCCATCTGTCTAGCATTCTGTCTATCCATCTGTTGTTTGTCCATCTGTCTAGCATTCTGTCTATCCATCTGTCTGTTGTTTGTCCATCTCTCTAGCATTCTGTCTATCCATTTGTCTGTTGTTTGTCCGTCTGTCTAGCTGTATAGCTTTCTGCACAAACATGTCCAGTCCACATCTTCTTACAAAGGAACCTTAGACTACTACTTCACACAAAGATTGCTCATGACCTACAGGTGTGTCATGACCTTAACCAAGGTAATTTGGACAAGTTCAAGGTCACTGAAAGAAAAAATTCTGAAATTTGTGTTCGGTCCATATCTTTCTTATGTTTAAACTTTGTGACTTTCCATTTTACACAAAAATTGCTTATAACCTGAGGGTGTGTTATGACCTTGACCTAAGGTCATTTGTGGAACTTCAAGGTCACTGAAAGAAAAAAAAATCAAATTGGTGTCCTATCCATATCTTTCTTTTGGATAAACTTGGTGGGTTCCTGTTTTACAAAGATTGCTTATGACCACAGGGTGTGTCATTACTTTGAACCAAGGTCATTTTTGCAAGTTCAAGGTCACTTAAAGAAAAAAAAATTCATAATTTGTGTCTGGTCCATATCTTTCTTACTGATAAAAAGATAGCCCTCTATTGACCAAACTTGCATGTATGATACATCTAAAGATGCACACCAACATGCTTGCTTCAGTTTCAGGATCTGACCTTCATTGCTGATGCATACTGATGAGAGCTATTCAACTGCATCAACACTTTTTACCTCTCCTTTTGACCTCACATTTCTTAATTCAGTGTCAAACTTCATATGCTAGTACATACTGATATAAGCAATTCAACTGCATCAACATTTTTGACCTTGACGTTTCATTTCACCATGACCTCACTTTTATCAAATTGTGTTTAAATCAGTTTGAAAGAAAACACTCATAATATTTTTTTCAACTTCTTATGCTGATACATACTGATGAGAGCTTTTCAACTGAATCAACATTGTTTGACCTTGTCACTTCCTTTGACCTTGACCTCACTTTAAAGGAATTCGTGTCAAACTTCATATGCTGATACATACTGATGTAAGCAATTCAGCTGCATCACTATTCAAGATATTCTGATCAAATTTCATGCACTAATACAAATTTTCATGTTGCATGACTAATATTCCCTCTACGGGGCATTCATATCCTATGGACATACTTCTAGTTTTATTATTATTCAATACAAGTGACATCAGTTGTCATCAATTAGTTGTCTTTCTATGGCTTGTTGCATTAAGGAGTTTTATTTTCGGTGAGTTAAATAGTGAAGTGTACCTTTTGGTGAGTTGTCCAGAACCCAGTCTATGTTTGACGTTACATGTACAACTTCATTATATCTAAGCATATTTAATATTTATACTGAACAATATGCAGAACAGTTTTGTTCATTAATAAAATAATAAATAAAAACTTTTGTTCATTCAATAAATATTTAAAAGCACTGGTAAATTGTTTGATGATTAAGTGGTCATTTGACATAGTATATGCATATATATGTGTATATACAGCCGTCAGTTTTTGCAGTCCAAAAATAATGACAATGTGGTATTCCGATCATTCTTAAGTATTGTTAAGGAAGATCAATGATTGTTTTGCAGATTACTGCTTCAGATTCAAGGGAGCTAAGTCAGACTATAACCAATCACAGCACCACTGCCTCCTTTGTAATCAACATTCTGGATGTAAATGACAACTCTCCCAAGTTTACACAGGGTAATTATAACATCTACATATTACAGGAATTCTGTACTCAGAACTCATAGACATTCATATATCTTGAAGGAGAAACTTCAAAAGAATTGAAAGGGTTGGGTTGATTGAAATAGAATATCAGCCTGAGGCTTGGAATATTACAATTCAAATTTTAAAGAAATCTAAGGAAATTATGAATGAGGTATATTCTTAATTAGAGTTGTACATGTAGTTATCTGGAAGTTACCATTGTGTTTTGTAGACTTGTACCAGTGTAGTGTTAAGGAATCTACTCTAGATTTTGACTGCCAAGTAAAAGCTGAGGATAAAGATGTCACAACGGATTTCAAACAAATTGATTATCAGTTGGTTAATGGATCCGACAGTAAGGTAAAATGATCTTCAAGCAAAACTGCATGTAGAATTGTTTTGTTTGGGCCAATGTTTGTGTACTTTCTGGAGACTTTTGGTGGTCAAAGCTCTACATGAAAGATATGGTCTATATTTGAAAAATGGTATTTTATGCTGATGGGAAAGTAAGTTGCCCACAGATGAATGTTGGTCTACAGTGCTATCTTTGTATGAATATATTTTTTTCTATTTGTAGTTCCAGATAACCGGTGATGGAGAAATAACACTGAATCAGACTATGGATTATGATACTGGAGATCACAGTTTTATTCTTACTGTGAAGGCCACTGACAGAAATGATAGTAGTCTTGCAAGGTTTTTGTCATACATGTACAATATTTCACTGTTAGGTCAGGAAAGTCTATAATACTCTATTTATTATTACTAGGACATGGATATTAGACATACACTTACATACAAAGGAAATGAAAATAAGTATTGATGTTTAGAAGCTTTAATTGCATGATGTCACTTAAAAATATTCAATATGAAGATGCACGTTTTCATTGCACAATTTAGAAAATAAACATCCACTTTTTCATTACTGCTTGTAAATAAGTTATCTATTCGTGTCATTGTCACCTTGCCACAGGTTTTATGTCCACTCTCTTTCCACTATTTGTGGGAATAGAATGGACACAAAACCTGTGGCTTGTGATGATGCTCACGTGTGTTCAATAATACCATGTTTACTAAGACTAGTAACAGTTTATAGGAGCTTTAAAATTTTATGACCATAGGCATGAGGGTATTTTACAAGGTTCTATTAGTAAGCTTATTTATCCTGCAACTACCCCTTGCATTGACCTAATAAAGGTAACCTAATAAACCAAAGCTTTATCCGGTCACTGCCCTAATAAAGCCTCGTGCATGTATTCTGACGTTCTAAAAGCATTGTGACGTCACGTATACTGCAATGTTTACGCCATGGCGTCATAGTTTCAACTGCAGAGATGTGCCTAAATCTGTCGGAAATAGCTTGTTTTGGACGTTCAAATGTAAAATTTTGTTGCAGGATAAACAAAATACATGATAACTGTCTTGAAATATAAGCGATATTTGGGCTCGGGTCGAAAACGTAAGATGGCTCGGAAAGCCTCGCCCTCTATCACGTTTTCTTACCCTCGCCCAAATATCGCTTATATTTCAAGACAGTAACCATGTATTTTATATATACCGCGCAAGTAAATTTCAAACCACTTTTATAGTATAGCATTTAAAATACTTAGAAATTATTAATTGCTATTTTTTTTCTGTATTGAGATGAAAATTAATTTGCTTGTCATTGAGGTTGTTTTGTTTTTGCTTTCTTATGTCGGCATACAAATTTATAATGGTTATTAATCACGGACATGAATGTCCTTTAAAATTCTTTTATAGTAATACTTTTGAAACAGAATTTTGCTTTTTTTTTCCTTTTATAAATTCAGCAATTCCTTGTTTCAGCACGTGTAATGTGATGATCACTGTGAACAACACTAATGACGAGGAGCCAGAATTTCAGCAGAAAGAATACAAGTTCAGTGTAGGAGAAAATCAGGATAGTGGGACGGAAGTCGGAGTAGTGAGAGCTATGGACAGAGATTCTGACTCAGTTCTGTTATACTCAATGGACCCAGAAAACAAGAGTAAGTCCAATAAAGAAAAACTTCTGGTCACTTTTCATTAAAAGCAAAGTCCAGTGGTTGTTTTGATAGGTGATGTCTTCTGTCAGTTAATCTATAAATCATCACTTTCATGGAATTGTTGCATTAATGATTACTTCCTATTCATAGTATATCACTGATTAGCAAATCAAGATTGAAACTCTTCTATGAACAGACTATATTTTCAATTTTGAATTAAAATCTCATAGAACTATTTGATCTGCATCAGTGAAGTGATTACATTTTTATTGCAATAACTCATTTTATCTTTGATATTTTCAGATTTCTCTATTAATTCTACATCAGGAATTATCACAACACTGGAAAAATTTGATTATGAAAGCAAATCATCGTATAACTTCACTGTCAATGTCAGTGACGGTAATCACACAAACACCACTTCTGTTTACGTGGAGATCAGAGACATGAATGACAACGCCCCCGCCTTCAATGCTTCAGTATACACAGCTTACATTCCAGAAAATGATATTGATAAGGTTATCTTGAAAAATGTAAGTCGATATATAGGCTTGTTTTCTGTCACTTGTTTAAAAATACTTAAGGAATATAGTAATTAAGTCATGCAATGTATTAATATATTAAGTTATTGTACATAATATATGTATTATGAATGCATGGTTCTATCAGCTAAAATAGTTTTTACTAAACCAAAAAAGAACTAGTTGGTGACGCCTTGTTTTAATTGTTTCAGATCAGTGCTCATGATGCCGACAAAGGCCAGACAGTAACATACACCCTGGAAAACTATAAAGAATTATTTTCAATAAATAGCACTACGGGAGTCCTGTCCTTAATGAACGATAAGAAGACGCTGGATTACGAGAGTCAGCGGACATATGTATTGTCACTGACAGCCAAAGATGGTAAAAGTCAATATCTATAAATTATAATGTGAAACTTTTACTGTACATTACATAAATGTATTTAGGAAACAATATCGAAATAGTCTTATCTTTGGAAGTTAAAAAGTTATAAAAAAATAAAGCTAGATTATATTCGTTAAATCTGTTATATTTAGAATATATTTTGAAGTCACTGGGAATGAAAATCACTTGGTTATAAGTGTCAATTCATCATCAGCCTGTTTTACAGTATTTTTATGCTGGTGAGTGTTAACTTCAGTAGTTGACCTCTGATTTATAGACGGTGACCCTCCTCTGTCAGGGGAGGCTACTGTGGAGGTACAGCTGACTGATGTAGATGACACCTGTCCGGTCTTCACGAGGCCTGTGTACAGGGTGACTATCAAAGAAAACACAACATACCCCAGCATCCTGCAGGTAATGTATTACAAAGTACTGATGTCATACAGGTAATAACAACAGGTACCTATAGCAGGTACTTATTAACAGGTCAGTGTACTTTGTTCTTATTATAGTTAACTTAATATTGTACTTACATACTTTAGGTATTTAATGAATTCTTTAGTAGCTATCTAAATTATATTGTTTAACCTGGGTTAGAACAGCTTGTTCTCACTTTTAAAACGAGGCAGTTTATTAAAGTGTAAACTGTTCCAACCCAGGTTATACAAAAATTTCTTGAGAAGCTATCAGATTTATTCCTTATATAGTTTGATTTTCTCTTATGTAGTGTAAAAAATTGATTTCTCTTCAAAAATAACTACAAATTGTGTATGCTTATTTAAATGCAACTTAATGACAGGCTACTGTCCTTTAAATTGTATTATGATTAGGTAACTTGATACTGTACATATTAACAGGTAGCTGTACATTGTACTTATTGACAGCTAACTGTACTATTTACTTATAAACAAATAACTGTACACTATACTTATTGACAGCTATCTCTACTTTTTACTAATTGACAGGTAACTTGACTCTGTACATGTTAAAAGGTAAATGGACTTTCTTCATGTGTACAGGTAACTGGACTTTGTACATGTTGACAGGTGACTGGACTTTGTACATGTTGACAGGTGACTGGACTTTGCACATGTTGACAGGTAACTGGACATTGTAGTTGTTGACAGGTAACTGGATTTTGTATATGTTGACAGGTGGACTTTGTACATGTTGACAGGTGACTGGACTTTGTACATGTTGACAGGTGACTGGACTTTGAACATGTTGACAGGTAACTGGACTTGTTATTGATTGGCAGGTTAATGTTCAGTGTACTCATTGGCAGGTAATAGTACTATGTACTTATTCACATGTAACTATTATATATACTTGCTGACAGATAATTGTATGCTGTACTTATTGACAGGTAACAGTACCATAAATTTATTTTATACTTCTAGGTTTCTGCACAAGATAATGACACATCTCCAAACAAATTAGTGTACAAAGTCAAAAATAATGATAAGTTTACTTTTAATGGAAGTAAACTAGTTCTGAAAGAAAACTTAGATGTAGATAATTACCAGCCTACAGTCATTAATGTTACAGTAACTGTCACTGACAACTCCATACTTAACTGTAGCAACACATCCATAATCCAAGTAACAGTGGAGAACATCAACGACAACCCACCGGTGATTAACACAAGCTCCTGTGTGCAGCCGATAGCTCAGAACTTCTCCGGAACTGTATGCAGTGTTAGTGCTACTGATGCTGATCTGAACAGTGGAAATTTTACATTCTTTCTCACACAGTCTTATGGAATATTTAGCATTGAGACCAACACTGGTGAACTTTCAGTTCTACCAAACCAGACACTCAAGGCAAATTTTACTTACAATGTTAACATTGTGGTCAGTGATCATGGCAGTCCTCCGCTGATGAGGCAAGACAACATCAACATTTTTGTCAATGCTGCAAACAATTTCCCTCCTGTGTTTTCCAACAAGACTGTTACAGTTGATGTTGAGGAACATTTAATGTTACCCTATTCTGTATATAATATGACAGCTACAGATCAGGACAGTGGAAAAGAAGGAGAAATAAGGTACAAATTGGTTAAAGAGGATTCAGCTTTTAAAATTAACCAATTAACAGGGGAGATTACTCTAAATACATCACTGAAATGTGATAGACCTAACAAGTTTTACACACTGAAAGTAGAAGCTAAGGACCAAGGCTTTAACCCCATGTCTTCTGCAGGGATTGTTACAGTGAGAGTCATCAATGTCAATGACAAGCCAGAGTTTATAGACATTGACTTCAGTTTCTGTGTCAATCCTCCCATAGAGGTAAACACCAGAATTGCCAAAGTTATTGCTAAAGATACTGATTCAGTGTGCACAGGAAATGAAACAGATGATCAAATTACATACAGCTTAATAGATCCTAAAAAGAACTTCAAGATTAATGACCAAGGAGAAATCATGGCTGCAAAGAATATTACTTCTCAGAGTTTTATCTATAGTTTGGAAATTGTAGCTACTGATGTCCATGGACTCAACAACAGCAAAACTTATAATATTTCATCTGGCCAAAAGGGAGAACCTGTGATTAAACCTAAAGTCACTGAAGTCCCCATATTCGAAAATCACACTATAAACACAACTATAACAAAGATCATTGCAACTGGTGATGGTGAAATCTCGTATAACATCACCAAAACATCAAAACTGAGAGATGCCTTCAGAATAGATACTAAAACTGTAAGTCCATGAATTTGTGATCACAAACTTTTTATGAGCAAGATATCACATAAACTTGTAAATATTCTGTAGAGATTTAGAGATTGTCTTAAAAGTAATTGATTAATAAAAATATTCTAGGAAGAAAAATGAATAAAAATTTGTACTGCATGTATACTTTAAAAAGTGGGTTTCATATTTTAGGGGATTTAATATGGACACAATACACAAACATGAGAATCATTAATAAATAAAATACATGGCATGGACATGTGTAATGCTAAGTCATGAATACACCAACCACTTGATAATTGCAAATTAGCTAAATTTTGAATAATGAATGCAGGGTTATTTTTGCCCCATGTTATTTTCGCCCTTTTACACTTGCTTACAAATTCACCCCATTTTAAATTCACTCAATCCCAGCTCTGTTTACATGTAAGAATTTATACTGTTGTTATTTGAATTTGCCCCTTTTTAAATTTGCCCACTCATGACAAGGGTGAAAGGGGCAAAAATTTCCCTGTATACAGTTCATCAATGTGTATACATGTACAGCAAATCTCATTTTGTAAATACAAAATGACATGTATTTGCCAATTTTGTAGGGAGAAATCAGTTTAATACATGAACTGGATAGAGAAAAGGATGGAAACCTTGTAGAAATGATTATAGAAGCTTCAAATAAGAATGGAAGTTGCACATCTCAGGTAATTGTTAAGTGTTTATTGCACCTCAGGTAATTTACAAGTTTTGATGCACCTCTCAGGTATTCATCACATGTTCAGTTCACCTCTCAGGTAATAGACAAGTATTCAGTGCACCTCTCAGGTAATCAGCAAGTGTTTAGTGCCCCTCTCAGGTGATGGACAAGTGTTCAGTGCACCTGAAAGATAATAAACAAGTGTTAGTATACCTCTCAGGTAATAGACAAGTGTTAGTGCACCTCTTAGGTAATAGACAAATGTAAGTGCACCTCTCAGGAAATGGACAAGTGTTCAGTGCACCTCTCAGGAAATGGACAAGTGTTCAGTGCACCTCGCGGGTTATGGACAAGTGTAAGTACACCTCACAGGTAATTGACAAAAGTTAGTACATATCTCAGGTAATAGACAAGTGTTAGTACACCTCTCAGGTAATGGACAAGTGTTGGTACACCTCTCAGGTAATAGACAAGTGTAGGGCACCTCTCAGGTAATAGACAAGTGTTCAGTGCACCTCACGGGTTATGGACAAGTGTTAGTACACCTCACAGGTAATTGACAAAAGTTAGTACACATCTCAGGTAAAAGACAAGTGTTAGTACACCTCTCA
The DNA here is from genome assembly GCA_003671525.1 of Saccostrea glomerata. Taxonomy (NCBI): domain Eukaryota; kingdom Metazoa; phylum Mollusca; class Bivalvia; order Ostreida; family Ostreidae; genus Saccostrea; species Saccostrea glomerata. The sequence continues at coordinate 410,870 of PRKT01000138.1, read as the reverse complement.
GGTAATAGACAAGTGTAGGGCACCTCTCAGGTAATAGACAAGTGTTCAGTGCACCTCGCGGGTTATGGACAAGTGTTAGTACACCTCACAGGTAATTGACAAAAATTAGTACACATCTCAGGTAAAAGACAAGTGTTAGTACACCTCTCAGGTAATAGACAAGTGTAGGGCACCTCTCAGGTAATAGACAAATTTTAGGGCACCTCTTAGGTAATAGACAAGTGTTAGTACACCTCTCAGGTAATGGACAGGTGTTAGGGTACCTCTCAGGTAATGGACAAGTGTTAGTACACCTCTCAGGTAATAGACAAGTGTTAGGGCACCTCTCAGGTAATGGACAAGTGTTAGTACACCTCTCAGGTAATAGACAAGTATTTGGGCACCTCTCAGGTAACAGACAAGTATTTGGGCACCTCTTAGGTAATAGACAAGTGTTAGTACACCTCTCAGGTAATGGACAAGTGTTAGTTCACCTCTCAGGTAATGGACAAGTGTAAGTACACCTCTCAGGTAATAGACAAGTGTTAGGGCACCTCTCAGGTAATGGACAAGTGTTAGTACACCTCTCAGGTAATAGACAAGTATTTGGGCACCTCTCAGGTAATAGACAAGTGTTAGTTCACCTCTCAAGTAATGAACAAGTTTTAGTACACCTCTCAGGTAATGAACAAGTGTAAGTGCACCTCTAAGGTAATCAACAAGTGTTTAGTGTTGTGTTTACTCTGCCCTGTGATGAGGAGATCAAAGTGTATAATCACATTATTTGTGTTTTTAGGTTATTATTCATATTGAGGATGTCAACAATAAGTTTCCATATTTTGTGGGTATTCCATACAAACATCAGATTAAAGAAAATTCTTCAGAAACAGACCAGTGTATATTAAATATTTCTGCAACGGATCCAGATTTAAATAACCAGGTATTTACAATAATTATTACATTTACTGGTGCTCATATCAGGATAGTGTCAGATTAATAATGAAATACATGTCAATTTAAGATGTTACCTTAAGTATGAATTTGAACTGTTTAAAGGGATTTTTTATTGTGAAATATTATTAGTTTAGAGGATAACAATAGTATAAATGTTAATTGTGCTAAGCTTTCACACACAACTCACCAACCTTTTGTTGTTGTTTTTTGTAGCTTATCTTTAGTATTGTAAATGCCACGCTGGATGTGTTTAACATATCAACTATAGATAGTGAACCAAATCAAGCCTGCCTTCAGATAAACAGAGCACTGGATGCAGAGAATGACCCTAATCATATTAGCCTATGGGTAAGATAACATTTACTTACCATGATGTTTGGGTCATTAGTTTACAAGTGATATATAATTATAATATGATATACTTTTACACCAATATTTCAAATATTTGTTTAGCTAGCTATAGAGCTTGATGATAACCTTTGAGCCTAAAGTTTCAAAAACACACAGTTTTTGATTCTGACAAAATGCTCTAGTTTTATTGGACTCCTGTAGGTGAATATTTGGACAATAAAACAAAGATAACTTCAAAGAAAAGTTTTAAAGGGTATTTATATATTTACAGGTGGAGGTCAGTGATGGCATTCATCATTCCAACCTTACAGAGGTGAAGGTCACGGTACTGGATATAAATGACAACTGGCCTAAGTTCAACAAAACAAGTTACTCTTTTGGGGTTTCAGAGGTATTTTTTTGGTATAAGTTCTTGTATACTGTAAATTGGAGCACTAAGTTAAGCTCTACTGATCAAAGATCAAAGGATCCTTTTGAGAGATGAAATATCTACACAGATTTTTTTAAATTTTCTCAAACTCAGATTTCAATAAATTAAGGTAGAATTAAAGTAATTGAGACAGAGATGATTTTCCTAATATTACTCTCAATGAAAGTTCTGCAGTAGTTTTTAAGAATATATCCATATAAATATTTATAAAATTATTCTAAAATGCTTCTATTTCGAAAATATTTATCTGATTTGTGATTATTTGAAATAGAAAAAGACTGGTTTGGGTGGGGGAATAGTTTTCTGTTTAAAACTGTAATCCAACTTTTATTTGGGTCAACTTTATTTCCCGACAATTTCAGCACTTCGAGTTTTGGGGGAGTGTGGGGTATGTGAGCTTGCTCACTTTTTCTCTCATTTCTCTTGCTTTTGGGCAAAATAGCTTCATCAGCCAGTTTATTTTGTTTTATTTCATACTTCTATAGATTCTTTACAGTGTTGTTTTATACTCAAGTGACCGTTAAGGCCCTTTGGCCTCTTGTTTAATTTAAACAATATTTTATTATGTATGAACATAACAGAAATCGACAGCAGGCACTGCCTATATAAGTTTTGTTGTTTGATATATTGCCTTTTGTAGGGTGTTTTATTGGGAAAACTGGAATCTGACATCATTTCTGCATTTGATAGAGATGGACTGGACAAAAACAAATTGACATATGCTATTATATATCATGATAGTAAGTAACGTACTACTTTCTAAGATTGAACTTTCTTGCCCCCTTCTTTTTAATGATTATCCTTTTTGTGTGTTCTTCAAAGGATTATTTATTAAACCCCGCTCCGAAGGAGAGGGGGGTATACTGTTTTACCCTTGTGTGTCTGTGTGTCCGTCCGTAACAAATTTTTGTCGCAGTTTTCTCAACATCTACTCATCGTAGATGCTTGAAATTTTAACTTCTCTGAGGCATGCCATATGGTGGGATACATTTTTGCTCAATTCTGATGTCAACTCCCTGTTTATCTGTGTGTCTGTCCGTTTCATAAGGCCAAAAAAAAATTCATTAATAGTTTCTCAGGCACCGCCGCATCAGTTCAAATACGGCCGCATTGATCAATTTTATTGACATATTGAAAAGGGAAATAACTCAATTTTCTATTTTTCCAAGTTGAAAAAGAAAAACGAGTTATTCCCCTTTTCATAAATGCAAAGAAAGACGTTTTTATTATAAAAACAATATCTTTCTTCTAAATCTAAAGTATTTTATCAGTTAACTTTTAAATAAATGTTTGGAATAACATTATTTAACGTTGAATACATATTATAACTAATTTCAGAGAACAAAACTTAAGAATTGGTAGATATAATAATTTTACTGCACAAATAACTTACAAAAAAAGGTGTAAAACCTGCTTCAAAAAAAAAAAAAAAGCCTGCCTGCCGCATTGAATTTTGAATTTTTTGGCCTGAGAAACTATTTATAATTTTTTTTTTGCCTAACAAAATTTCGTCGCAGTTTTCTCAGCAACTACTCATCGTAGATGCTTGAAATCTTAAAACAATCTTCTCTGAGGGATGCCATATGGTGGGATACATTTTTGCTCAAATCCGATGTCAACTTCCTGTTTTTCTGTGCGACTGTCCGTTTCATACATAACAAATTTTCGTCACAGTTTTCTCAGCAACTACTCATAGTAGATGCTTGAAATTTAAACACAATCTTCTCTGAGGTATGCCATATGGTGGGATTCCTTTTTGGCTAAAATCTGATGTCAACTTTCTGTTTGTCTGTGCGTCTGTCCATTTCATACATAACAAATTTTTGTCGCAGTTTTCTAAGCAACTACTCATCAAAGATGCTTGATATTTTAACACAATCTTCTTTGAAGCATGCCATATGGTGGGATACATTTTTGTTCACATTCGATATCAACTTTCTGTTTGTCTGTGCGTCTGTCTGTTTCATACGTAACAAATCTTCGTCATAGTTTACTCATTAGCTATTCATAGCAGGTGCTTGAAATTGTATTATACTCTTTCTTGAGGCATTCCATATGGTGGGATTAATTTTTATATAAATCTGTTGTCGACTTCAAATTTTTTGTGCATCTGCCTATAATTGAACTTGTGTATATTAACATGATAGTGCTTATTTACATCAGAGCGGGGGTATTACTAGTGAGCATTGGCTCACAGATTTCTTGTGTTTTGTAAATCCAAAATGTTTGAAGAATATACATTGTATTTGAAGATAGTTATTCCCATTCTAATGCAATCTATGCATTTTGATTGCTGTGTATCTCTTATTTTGTTAAGTTTCGTTATATGAAATACGTCACGGAGCATTGTGTTTTTGCGTGGCTATATCATGATGTCACAATGAAAAGCTTTCACCCTCATTAATGCTCATTTTACTGCTTCAAACAAAGCACATTAGCCAATCAAAATGTGTTTTACAAACAATTGCAGAATGATAAGAACACATAATTGAATGCTCCAAGCTGCCTTTGAAAGATTTTAAAATTTAGTTGCAGAAAGAACAAGGTTCACTTTTGCCTTATTTGGCCCTGTGAATTTCTTAAAAACTGAAACTGTATAGTTTTAGTTAACAATGCATTGAAATATCACTTAGATCTTTGGTGACTGCGTGTCTATAAAAAATGACGTAATTTTCTGGATAGTCAATGCATTATGACGTCACGAAATGCGTCAATTTCCTCATATTCTGAAAAAGTCTACAAAAATGGCCAATTTTAAAAGCTATTTTTCGATATTTGATATAGAGCGCAACCTCTGATCTAAAATGTGCAACTACTAAATGATAACTATTTCTGGGGATTAAAAGACATGTTTTATTTTTTAGATCAGAGAGTGCGCTCATATTATTTTCTTTATTGAAAGTACTCAACTATACCTGTTTACCAGAAAATTCAAGAACATTGCAATTTTATTACGCCAGTTCTCCACGACCTGACTCTTAGGAGAAAATTTTTAATAGGAAATGAAAGCACAAAATCTCTATTTTACTTTCGTTAATACTTCAGATGGAAAATCAAGTGTTCATCAATCAATTGATATATCAACAGGGCCAATTTATGCTTAAAGTGAACTGAGCTCTTTATACTCCATTTAGAAATTAATTGCTTGTACATACACATGTACAATTTTTTACTATGTTATCTATGTATAAGTTGTTTTACTTTGTTTCTGTTTGATTCAGGTCAGAGTTTGCCCTTTACGCTGGATCCACAGTCTGGTGTTCTCAGTGTTCTACACAAACTAGATAGGGAAAACATCTCAGTCTATCCTTTTAATGTGACTGTTCAGGACAGTTGGAAAAACCACACGGTTAGATTTCATGACCTTTTTTAACATCACTTTAGAATCAATGTGGGCATTTGTAAATAAACTTGCTTTAATCAAAGTATTCTGTGATGTGGATTTAAATTACGTTGGAATGTAAGGAGCCAATACTGTAAACCAACTTTTATTCGCATGCGAGAAATTTTCGCGAAGTTCGCAAGTGCCTCGTCATCGCGAATATTTCTCGCCGCGAACCGGTCCTTATTGTTTAATGAAAACAGATGCAAAAAGGCTTGATCGCGAAAATTAATCGACGCGAACTAGTTTATCCCTGGTGAATCGCGAAATAAAGTCGTCTCGAATAAAAGTTGGTTTACAGTAATTTATTCTGAACTTGATACGAAAGAAAATCCCAAGAAAGCCAAATGAAATGGGAATCTTATGAAAAGAAAATGTAATTTTTTTAGATCATGGCCTAGCTAGTAGAGAGGATCAAAAGATTTTTGTTTTTTTTTAAATTAAAGATGAATTTGAAAAAGTTACAAAACTTTCACATTCATCATGAAATTCATCAAATTGAATATAGATTGAAGTTTGTTCTTATCATGGTTCACTTAGGAGTAGCTGATGTTTGCTGTCAAGATTTACCGTATAGTAACTTGTCTACAAATCAGATTTTTGGGAGTTAAATTTTGGTCCAAAACTCTAGGTCCGACTTATAGACAAGTTATAAAAAGACTGGTATTTAAGAAGGTCAATCCCTCTAATATACACATGTAAGCTTAAAAAATACATTCGACTTACAGGCAAGTATATACGATATAAAAGGGCAAAATGTAAAAAGGATGAGAATCCTGTCTGTAAACATGTTAATAAGATGACTATTGAATCTTTTTTGTCTTCTTTGTAATTTGCAGGTATCTACCTTTGTGAATATAACAGTACTTGATATCAATGACAATACACCAACATTTGAGAACAAAACCATGACAAATTCTGTTCTTGAGGGTGAGCACATGTATGCATGTTTATTTGCTGAAAACTATATGTCAGTCTTAAAATAATTGTATTAATTCATTTCAAATTTTCACTCAGAAATGTAAGCATAGACCACAGGGGCATCTTATCCACTCTGTTCTCTACTTCACATATAAAAATACACAAGGGAAGAATCGAAAGTAGCACACGATTTTTAAAAAAAGTCAAAAAACAACTTACTTGAGAAAAGTTACACAAATCTGAAAGGAACTAGCGCAAATAATGTCCTAGTACTTATCCAGGCTAAAATATTCCAGTTATATCCATCGAAAATAGCTTTTATCCAACTAAAACCCCAGCTTTCTGCACAGTGTGAAACTCTTCGCCCAAGAAAAGATAACTCACCCGGATGACAATACGGTAGTACCCGAGGCCTTCCGAGTGCCATTGGAAGACTTCGGGTACTACCGTATTGTCATCCGGGTGAGTTATCTTTTCTTGGGCGAAGAGTTTCACACTGTGCAGAAAGCTGGGGTTTTAGTTGGATAAAAGCTATTTTCGATGGATATAACTGGAATATTTTAGCCTGGATAAGTACTAGGACATTATTTGCGCTAGTTCCTTTCAGGATTTGTGTAACTTTTCTCAAGTAAGTTGTTTTTTGACTTTTTTTAAAAATCGTGTGCTACTTTCGATTCTTCCCTTGTGTATTTTTATATGTGAAGTAGAGAACAGAGTGGATAAGATGCCCCTGTGCATAGACTAAACTCATATGATATTGTGTGATATACATAAATTTGTGGCTTGATAATTTTGTTAATTTTTCAAATTTGTAGGAAGTGATAGCAAAAAATTGACAATACCACTGACTGTTACTGACCCAGACTTGGGGGAAAATGGAACTTTGACCTTTACTTTGGTAAATGACTATGATGGACACTTTAAACTGGAGAATGAGTCCAGTCACTCTGTAAGTATAATATAAGTTAGAACATGAAATTTGAGACATGGCTCTCAGAATAACTTTGCTTACATAGCCACTCTGCAAATGGGAAATGATGAACTAGCAACACATGGTCCATCGCTACCTGTCTCTATCTGTCCATCTTGACCTGTCAATCTCTGTACATCTCTACCTGTCTCTTTCTACCAGTCTGTCTCTACCTGTATGTATATACCTGTCCACCTCTAATTGTCCATCTTTAACTGTCGATCTTTAACTGTCGCGAAAATGAATCGTTGCGAACTAGTTTACCCCCGGTACATCGCAAAATAAAGTCATCGCGAATAAAAGTTGGTTTACAATATCTATCTCTATCTGTCTATCTCTACCTGTCTGTATATACCTTTCCATCTTTTCTTTTCTGTCTCAAACTATAATCAAAGCTCAAACGAAACAACTTAAATATGTATAATAGAATAGGAAAACAATTTTATCACATGAATACCATAGAAATGAAGGAATATTAATACAAAAGTTAAAAACCAAAGAAATCTGTCATTTGGATTCGATAATTAAATGTTTAGAACCAGGTGCCTCTTGTTACAGGCCAAAATTACTGTTGTAAAAGATCTGGATCGTGAGGCTAAGGGTATCCTTATCACGTCTAATGGAAGTGCCCTGTATACATTAGAAGTTGTGGCAGCTGACCATGGGAAACCTTCACTGTCATCGACAGGGACAGTAAGTGTTCAATATCTAAACAGGCTAAAATTGTTGAGGATGCATTGTTACAACGCGAAATGTAATAACAATGCAAAATATAGTAAACTGGGATTACCCGGGTATTTCATTTTGTGTTATTACATTTTATGACAAGATTAATGCAGAATGTAATCATTCAACATGTAATGACCCAATTTTTGATTTCTTGTCTAAAATTCATGCTGATCAAATAGGGCTGGGCAATAATATCGACATTTCAATATATTGCAATACAATGACAAAAAATATCGTATCGCAATACGATTTTGTAATATCGATATATTGGCATTAAGCTTTGATTAAGGAATTTTGTCATTAAATATAGAAATGGACTTATGAAAGTTTGTTATTAAGCCAAACAGTAAGTCAGAAGTTGTTTTGTGGGAACATTTCAGTGCACAACTTGTATGAAATCAACAAGATTTTTTTTCGTGTTGGTTACTTATCTTAGTTATGTACATTCTGCATGTAAATTAAAGTAAATATAGTAATAAAATGCCATTTTTATTACATTGAAAATATTGCAATACATATCGCAATACAGTTAAAAATATCGCATTATATCGCAATACGAAATCTCGGGCCAATACCCAGCCCTATGATCAAAGAAATAACAGAATAATAATCATAAAATGTCTGTTTTTTCATTTGCATTATTACATTCTGCATTGTTATTGATGAAAATGAAAGAACGCAAAATGGCACATCAATCCTTGAATATAAACTTTTTGCAGTGTAATTACATTTCACATTGTAACAATGCATATGTATGATACATGTCAGTTCTAAGATTAATTTACTATATCTAGTGCTTCACTTCTCTGGAGTAGGTTTTGTATATTTATTAAGTAAGCATTTTTGGCTCACTGAAATAAATGAATGCATCTAAGCATACATACTACCAAACTTGTGTTGGATGTTGGATCTGACCTACATTTGGATAAGGTCCATTCCCACATAATTATTAGCCCTCCCTCTACCAACATGCATGAATGATGCATTAAGAAATGTACACTTCCAGACTTGCTTCAGATGCTGGAGCTGTCCTCTCCTCAAATAGGACCATTCCCATGTAACTATAATAACTACCTATACAAAGTTTAATGGTATAAACACTACCAGACATCTTGCGTTCTGATGATTAACTACATGTATATTCTCAAGCTTATTGAAACAGTTAAAAAATTAACATCCCAAAAACATGCATCAAAAAATGTGCACTACTTGAACTTTTCATTGATGAGGTGAAACAATATTCTTTTGTAGATAACATTCCTCAAAGAAAGCTTTGTAATATTTGATTAAAGCCTCTGTTTTTGTATTTAGGTACAGATATATGTATCTGACATCAATGACTGTACCCCTGAGTTTGAAAAAACAAACATGAGGGCAGAGGTAATGGAGGGCAGCAAAGAGGGGTTCTCTGTGTACCGTGTCACAGCCACGGATTGTGATTACAACCCAGACTATAAAAACCTGACCTACAGAATATCAGGTGTTGATCAAGGTAAATATGACACACACAACTATTGTGATCAGTGATCTACATCACTCTTTAAATTCACATTTATAACTGTAAATTGTGCTGAGATGTGAATCAAACAATGATATGTACACCACCCGATATATATCCAACTCAATCTTTCTATTGCTTATTCAGGTAAATGCAATATCAGGAAGTAATTAGCTATCATGAATGTATGGGAATTGGGTTAGTTGGCCTGGAAGCTCATTGGTAAAGCATCCACACTGTTGGCAGTAGGTCCAGGTTTGAATCCCAGTCTGTCTGACATTTTCTGAGTTTGTTACTTAATCATTTAGGTTTCTTTTTTGCAGAATACTTCAGTATTGAGAAAGACGTATATGGAGACTTCCAAGTTGGGGTTATAAAACTGAAGAAGCAGATTGGTATTGACATTAAGGAGACGTATGTAATTAACATCAATGTAACAGACGGAGTAAACAGCAATCAGGTATAAACTGCAGTGTATAGAAGAACTTTGGTTAACTTGGCTATCAATTTCAAAAAGATTGGATGAATTAGAATTTGACTCATTTTGGATTTAGTTTGGGATGAAGACCTGGTAGCCATTTTGATGTCTCTAAGTTTTGTAACAGCTAGTGTTCTAGTATTTCATTATCTCATTATTATCATTATTCCTTCATCATTAAAACAAATGTGACATATTTCACTCATGTGGCACTGGGACTCATTGTAATATTGAATATTTACAGTCCATAAAAAGATTATTGCAGTTAAATGTACATTTTAATAGTCAGTTTTATGAGAGTGCTAATTTCATTACACAAGCTCTGTCATTTGGTTTTCAGACTTCATTGACTGTCACTGTTGTGGATGTAAATGACCATGATCCAGAGTTCTCAGAACCACTGTACAATTTCTTAACCCCAGAAACTGACAATAAAACTCAGGGGGACCCTGTCAGAATTCGAGTAGGTCAAGTCAATGCAACAGACAAGGACCCATTTAAAAACGGAGAAATAACCTACAGAATCGTTACATCTGATGTGGAGAACCTCTTCAATATCACACAGGTTAGAACAATTTTATGGAAGATTGTCAACTTAGTTTCCTACAGTTCTTAGAGACACTTTTATCCTTTTGTCTGTCTGTCTGTCTGTGAGATGAAATGATTTGTTTGTTGATTTTTGTAACCAGGACGGGGAAGTCTTTCTGATTGGTGAGGTGGATAGAGACCAGTGCACCAATCACAAATACACCTTTACCGTGATAGCTGAGGATGAAGGTTCTCCCAGACGAATGGTAAGGACAGTCAACTTCAGTAATGGTTAAGACACAGTCAAATGCAGTAATGGTAAAGACAGTCAACTACAGTAATGGTAAAGACAGTCAAATGCAGTAACATTAAATACAGTCAAATGCAGTAATGGTAACGACCGGTCAAATAGAGTAATGATAAAGATACGGTCAAATACAGTAATGGTAAAGACAGTCAAATACAGTAATGGTAGAGACAGTCAAATACAGTAATGGTAAAGACACAGTAAAATGCAGTAATGGTAAAGACAGTCAAATACAGTAATGGTAAAGACAGTCAAATACAGTAATGGTAAAGACACAGTAAAATGCAGTAATGGTAAAGACAGTCAAATACAGTAATTGTAGAGACAGTCAAATACAGTAATGGTAAAGACAGTCAAATACAGTTATTGTAGAGACAGTCAAATACAGTAATGGTAAAGACAGTCAAATACAGTTATGGTAAAGACAGTCAAATACAGTAACAGTAAAGACAGTCAAATACAGTAAAAGTAAAATCGGTCAAATGCAGTAGCATTAAATACAGTCAAATGCAGTAATAGTAAAGACACGGTCAAATAGAGTAATGGTAAAGACGCGGTCAAATACAGTAATGGTAAATACAGTAACAGTAAAGACAGTCAAATACAGTAACAGTAAAGACAGTCAAAATACATGTATTATTAGTAGAAGAATTCTAGTATGTCTTTGAACATTGATCTTTCAATAAGTTTACTATGCTGTAATTACATGCATTATTTTTGAAAATCCATCAGCATGAAAACTTAAGTCTTAAATCAAAATATGTTTGTGATATACATGTATTGACATGACTGTGTAAAATTGCAGGGTTTTACGGAAGTTGTGGTGAACATTACTGATGTAAATGATAATTCTCCTGTGTTTAAGAAGACAAATTACACAGGGTCCATAAAGGAAAACTCGCCTAATGGAAGCAGTGTCTTGTTTGTAAGTGCTTGTTTAGAATGTCAATTAATTTCTCTGTCTAGATGAAAAATATTCCCAACATATTATGGAATAGAATTATATCCATAAAGTGCGGAAAAATAATGGTGCAGAGAAAATTGTTTGCTTTTATTAGTTGGCATATGAAGATTTAAAAGGAAATCAAAATGATCAAAAAACTGTTATTAGAAGAATTTATGATTTGAATATATATTGTCAGTTGAATGTGTACAAATAATATTGTCTTTTAAATTGAAAGAAGATTTAAATTTAAAAATAAAGTAAAAGATGATGGGGGGAAGTAAAATAGCATACATACTTGTTGACAATTCAAAATACTGTAAACGTATTACATTTGGCTGTGTATTCTTTTTGGCGCCTTTGGCGGAAAGAAACGTCCACTAATTCAAGTACAACGCTAAATGTCTTGCACATATGCTCATGTGTATGAATATGAATAAATGCGGATTGGCGGAAAGAAACGTCCACTAATTCAAGTACAACGCTAAATGTCTTGCACATATGCTCATGTGTATGAAAATGAATAAATGCGGACACTAACCTGTTCAAAAATCAATTTCCGCCAAATATCATACACGCCAAATATAGTACATTTACAGTATACTTAATTTCTCTAATGAGATACACCAGCATTTTAACGCATTTAATATGTCTGAATATCAATTTCGCAGAATCCATCTATTTCTGCTGAGGATGATGATGAGGCAATAAACGGGACTGCTGGAATTCGCTTCTTCATCACAAGTTCTGATGCTGCTGAGTTACCATTTACCATTGATAATACAACAGGAAGAATTCTGGTGAATAACTCAGCAATACTTGACAGGGAAACAAAATCTAACTACACAATCAAGGTGAGTGAATCTCCAACCAAAACATTTGGCAACATTCTTAACTAGTGGGTTGTGGATTTTGAGGATTAAGTTTTCTGACTTATTAACCACCTATTTTCCTGTTTTATTTAACGAGGCTGAGTCTAATTATTTCTACCCAAGGGATTTCGATAATTTCTCGTTAATTAGTTTTTACTGTTATATTTATTGTTATAAGATTAAAAAATCGAATGCTTACCACAGGAGTCATCTCAAAAGCTGTCAAATTTTTACTATTGGACCATATGAGAATTTGTTGGAAAAGAGCCAAATTATCACATTTTTAAGACTTTTTTTTTTGTATTTCTGCCCTAGAGATTTCATCTTTAGTCAAGAAAATGAAAGTTATTGTAAAAAGTCACCAAATTGTGAAATTACAAAAAAGTTGCCCATCTAGATTGGTCTGGGCCTTAATAACAAAGTTTTTTTTTTTTGATGACCAATACCTCTAAAATTGCCATATTGTTGTAAGATTACATATTGGTGCAGATGCGTTATCGGTGCAGATAATATTTTTGGTGAAAAATAGCAATATTTAGATTTTTTCTATGTTTCTTCTGATGTTCTGTCATCAGTTTATAGTAAAATATCCATGGACGTCAGTCTATGAACATATAAGCGAGTCATATGCCATTCTTCAGCGTCATGCATTGCTTACAAAGTTGGAAAACAGTGACGTCTTTAGAGCCATTTCAGCATGTTTTTCCAATTATAGTTGTAAAATCACATTTTCAGACCAGTAGGTGTCTCAGATAATGTTAATTTTATATTAATATCACAATATTTTACAAAGGTGCACTTCCACTTATGACTGTATGAAATTAAAAGGCTGCGCAAAAGTCGTGCACTCAAATTATATTCAGCCTCATTAAACATTAAGAGTAGAAACCATCTTTATAACAAGTGTCTACTATGCAGGTGGAGGCAAGGGATAGACTAGGACGTCCTGGCTGTAAATCAAACACCACAAACGTGAAAGTCAATGTATTGGATGCCAATGATAACCCACCCCAGTTCACCAATACTAGTTACAGTTTCAGTGTACTGGAGGATGCGGGGTATGGGGAATTAGTGGGCAGTGTTACAGCGCATGACCTGGACTTGGGTTCTGAACTTACCTACTACATAATCTCAGGAGGAGATGGACATTTCTCTATCAATGACAAAACTTCTGGTGGGTTTCCTTTTCTGTGCTTCTTTTTTATGCTTCAAGGTTCATAATTAGAGCCATAAATTCTTTTTAGTGTGTTTGATTTAATTTGTAGCAAATTTTGAAAGTGCACAGAATTACAATTCCATTGGAACTTATACTTGGTGATCAAATACTTAGGTAAATAATAATGTATGGGACATAGAGAGGATCCAGGTATCTATGATCTGTTAATTTATAGACATTGTAAGGTTTAACCCTACACTGGAATTAATTGGTTGGATTTGTTTTATTTTAGGAAACATAACTGTCAGCAATGATTTGGACCGTGAGATAAAAGCCAACTACAGCTTGGTTGTAAGAGTGACCGATGAAAAATATCACAGGAATGTAACTGTTTTAATTATCCTGAAGGATGTAAATGACAACTCCCCTGTGTTTTCCTCCTCTCTACTCAGGGTCAATGAAACAGAAGAAAGAAATGTCTCCTACCCAAAACAAATTTTTACACTCAAAGCCACAGATGCTGATGAAGGGATGAATGCAGAAATAAAATACTTCTTGAATATATCGGATTCAGGTATGTATAAATTAAAATACTGAACAGTTTCTACATTAAATAGAGTTCATTACCAGTTCATCTACACTGTTTTGCAAACCATAAGAGTTCTTTAGAAAGGAATGTAACCATCTATAGTCATTGCTTATTTTACAGTTCCAGCTTCAAATATAACCAAACTCTTCACTCTAAATAAAACTGGTGAATTGTTCCTACATAGAAAGTTAGACAGGGAGGAAAAGGATAGATACTCATTGCCTGTGTATGCAATGGATGGCGGGAATCGTATTACACCTGCCATAGTGGAGGTGTTGGTACAGGACATTAATGATAATGACCCCGTCTTCTACAACCATGACAACGTAATCATCACAAACTATTCCGCCAGCGTGCTGGAGATGTCCCCCATTAACTCCATCATATACCTCCCAGTGTGTCGAGATGTAGACAAGGGGGAGAACGGAACTATATCGTTTACTTTGAGAAGTCAGATCCCCAGTGTAAATGACCTGTTGGCAATAGATCCAGGCTTGGGGACAGTGTCTATCAAAAGTCCAATATCAGTGAACAGCCTGATACACATTACAAATGGAACAGACCAGAACAACCTGATACACATTACAAATGGAACAGACCAGACCGTCTTCCTCACTTACATTATAACAGCCTCAGATGGAGGATATCCCCCTCACTCTACCAACTTCACCCTGGAGCTTGTCGTGAAAAACATCAATGACAATGCTCCTGTGTTTGAGAAGCCTCGCTACAACTTCTCCATTCCAGAAAATGTAACTGCTAGTAAGTTTCAAAGATTATAACTGCTATAAACCAATTCAGTAGCCCATTTACAGACGACAGACCAATTGATGAAAATTAGTTTCCTCCCATTTCTATAATTATTATTTTCTTTAATTAGCAGGAAGTTTACTACAATATAACATATCTAAGATATTTAAAATGAATGTGTACCTTAATTTGACTTGAAATCTGTCCACTATAAGATGCTTAGTTTACAATAATGCATTTATGCCCAGGAATGAATAACCATAGATTGTTTATAATGTTATTAAATTATCATAGCTATACAATATACTCTTATTAAGCTGTATCTAGTCGTGTACCCAGCAATGTGTTTATTTTGACAGATACTGCTGTGGGTGATATAAAAGCATTTGTTGTCAATGAGACTTTCTATCATCTGACCTACTCCATGATTGAACAAGCTGATGCCTCCTTTAACTTCACTGTCACCTCAGAAGTGAGTGGTCATGTATCTGTGTTTCGTAGGAATGATGGAATAGAAGCAGCATGACTCACAGCATTGAAAAAAAAATCTTATTAAGATAGTTAATTGATGTACATGAAATTCAATATAGAAAATTCAATAAAAAACAATGCTTGTATCAGATTGGAGATAAATCGTAACATATAAATTTTCTTTTTTTTTAACTCTTGGTATAATAAATACTTTTTAAACGTTAATTTCTTTTAGGGAAAGGTTTTTACCAAGAGAGTCTTGGATCGTGAAACTAAAGGTCAAGTGACATTTGCTGCTAGAGTAGTGGATGGAAGGGTGCCTGAGAGGACAGCCTTTACTGTGGTGAGTGGTCAGGACAGTTAACAGAATAGTTAACAGAACAGTTCACAGAATAGTTAGCAGAACAGTTCACAGAAAAGTTCACAGAACAATTAACAGAACAGTTAACAATATAGTTAACAGCCTTTACTGTGGTGAGTGGTCAGAACAGTTAACTGAACAGTTAACAGTATTTACTGTGGTGAGTGGTTAGGACAGTTAACAGCCTTTACTGTGGTGAGTGGTCAGAACAGTTCACAGAGCAGTTAACAGTATTTACTGTGGTGAGTGGTCACGACAGTTAACAGAATAGTTAACAGCCTTTACTGTGGTGAGTGGTCAGAACAGTTAACTGAACAGTCAACAGCCTTTACTGTGGTGAGTGGTCAGAACAGTTAACAGTCTTTACTGTGGTGAGTGGTTAGGACAGTTAACAGCCTTTACTGTGGTGAGTGAATAGAACAATTAATAGAACAGTTAGCAGTATTTACTGTGATGAGTGGTTAGGACAGTTAACAGCCTTTACTGTGGTGAGTGATTAGAACAGTTAACAGAACAGTTAACAGTATTTACTGTTGTGAGTAGTTAGGACAGTTAACAGCCTTTACTGTGGTGAGTGATTAGAACAGTTAACAGAACAGTTAACAGTATTTACTGTGGTGAGTGGTTAGGACAGTTAACAGCCTTTACTGTGGTGAGTGGTCAGAACAGTTCACAGAGCAGTTAACAGTATTTACTGTGGTGAGAGGTCAGAACAGTTAACAGTATTTACTGTGGTGAGTGGTCACGACAGTTAACAGAATAGTTAACAGCCTTTACTGTGGTGAGTGGTCAGAGCAGTTAACTGAACAGTTAACAGCCTTTACTGTGGTGAGTGGCCAGAACAGTTAACAAAACAGTTTACAATATAGTTAACAGCTTCTACTGTGGTGAGTGATCAGAACAGTTAACAGCCTTTACTGTGGTGAGTGATCAGAACAGTTAACAGCCTTTACTCTGGTGAGTGGTCAGACATGAATTATACATATTATAATGCAGTCCATACCAGCTGTTGTATTGGATCCTGATTCTATATAAGTTATCCTCATACATTACCAACAAAAGCAAAAGATTTCCTTGCACATGCTTATTTACGCCAAATCTTCCAAATATTGAATGCTATACCCATATATTCATATGGCAAAAATATCATTTCAAGGTATTTTACTTTCAAAGAATATTTGTAAAACATGTATTGTAAAATCACCTATTTTTGAGGGGTCAAATTTTTGTGCTTTGAGGAAAATGTATTGGTTCATGGGGATATGATTTCATGGTTGGAGAATTGTTCAGTAGTAACTATATGAAAAATTGCCTTTCGTGGTGGACATAAATTTGTGGGTCTCATTATACCTTGAAAACTACAAAAATTAAACCTCGACAAAAATAAGTGATTTTACAGTATCTCGGGTGTAAACACTCAATGTGGAAAAGTAACTTCTTTCAACTTAGTTTAACTGCAATACATTGTGTTTTAGTCACTGTAAAAGAGAATTTTGTCTGCTAAGAGATCTGCTGAATAAAATTTATTGTACTGGCAGTGTTTTATTAATTGCAAATACTAGCTTACTCAGATCAGCACTTAAATATAATTTAAATATACAGGTAGCCATAACTCTGGAAGATGTAAATGATAACAGTCCAAGTTTTGAGAAGTCAGACTACCAGTATACAGTGATAGAGAATGATGTTAACCCACCCCCTCTCATTGTAAAAGCCAGTGACAGAGACGAGGGGGAAAATGCTCAGCTGACATACTCACTTATAGGTGATACAGGTAATCCAGCTTACTTACTCACTCATAGGTGATACAGGTAATCCACCTTACATACTCACTCATAGGAGATACAGGTAATCCAGCTTACTTACTAACTCATAGGTGATACAGGTAATCCAGCTTACTTACTCACTCATAGGTGATACAGGTGATCCAGCTTACTTACTCACTAATAGGTGATACAGGAAATATAACACTCAGCTTACATACTCACTCATAGGTGATACAGGTAATCCACCTTACATACTCACTCATAGGTGATACAGGTAATCCAGCTTACTTACTAACTCATAGGTGATACAGGTGATCCAGCTTACTTACTCACTCATAGGTGATACAGGTAATCCAGCTTACATACTCACCTCACACACTAACTAATAGGAGATAATGATAAAAGGAGGTTCACCTCACACACCGACTCATAGGAGATGATATAAGAATGTTCACCTCACACACAGACTCATAGGATATAATTATATAAGGAACTTCACCTCACACACAGACTCAAAGGGGATAATTATATAAGGAGGTTCACCTCACACTCCAACTCATAGGAGATGATATAAGAATGTTCACCTCACACAAAGACTCATAGGATATAATTATATAAGGAACTTTACCTCACACACCGACTCATAGGGGATAATGATATAAGGAGGTTCACCTCACACTCCAACTCATAGGGTATGATATAAGGATGTTCACATCACACACAGACTCATAGGGGATAGTGATCTTAGGATGGTCAGCTCACACACTGACTCACAGGAGATAATGATATTAGGAGGTTCACCTCCTACACAGACTCATAGGAGATAATGATATAAGGAGGTTCACCTCCTACACAGACTCATAGGATATACTTATATAAGGAGGTTCACCTCACACACAGACTCATAGGGGATAATGATATAAGGAGGTTCGCCTCTCATGAACTACCTTATAGGGGATAATGATATAAGGAGGTTCACTTCACACACTGACTCATGGGGGATAATGATATAAGGAGGTTCACCTCACACACAGACTAAGAGGAGATGATGATATAAGGAGGTTCACCTCACACACAGACTCATAGGATATACTTATATAAGGAGGTTCACTTCACACACAGACTCATAGCAGATAATGATATAAGGAGGTTCACCTCACACACCGACTCATAGCAGATAGTGATATGAGGAGGTTCACCTCACACACCGACACATAGGAGAAAATGATATAAGGAGGTTCACCTCACACACTAACTAATAGGAGAAAATGATATAAGGAGGTTCACCTCTCACACAGACTCATAGGAGAAAATGATATAAGGAGGTTCACCTCTCACACCGACTCATAGCAGATAGTGATATGAGGAGGTTCACCTCACACACCGACACATAGGAGAAAATGATATAAGGAGGTTCACCTCACACACCGACTCATAGCAGATAGTGATATGAGGAGGTTCACCTCACACACCGACTCATAGGAGATAATGATATAGGGAGGTTCACCTCGCACACCAACTCATAGGAGAAAATGATATAAGGAGGTTCACCTCACACACCTACTCATAGGAGAAAATGATATAAGGAGGTTCACCTCACATACAGACTCATACGAGATAATGATATAAGGAGGTTCACCTCACACACCAACTCATAGGGGATAATGATATTAGGATGTTCATCTCAAACACCTACTCATAGGGGATAATGATATAAGGAGGTTCACCTCACATACCGACTCATGGGGGATAATGATATAAGGATGTTCACCTCACACACAGACCCATAGGGGATAAAGATAAAAGGAGGTTCACTTCACACACTGACTCAAAGGAGATAATGATATAAGGAGGTTCATCTCACACACCGACTCATGGGGGATAATTATATAAGGAGGTTCACTTCACACACCGACTCATAGGGGATAATGATATAAGAGGTTCACCTCAAACACCAACCTATAGGGGATAATGATATGAGAATGGTCACCTCACACACCGACTCATAGGAGATAATGATATAAGGAGGTTCACCCCACACACCGACTCATAGCAGATAGTGATATGAGGAGGTTCACCTCACACACCGACTCTTAGGGGATAATGATGTTAGAAGATGGTCACCTCATACACCGACTCTTATGCCCTGTTCACATGACGAGTTTAATTCGCAGTAAATTAATGCTAAGTAAACTAATGCGAATCAAATTAATGCAAATTAAATTGCATTCACACGACAGTTAATGTGGAGTAAACTAATGCGAATTAAAATTTTACTTAGACAGTCAGGCATCAGTAACGCTATTATGACGTCATTTGCAAATCACGTCACCTAATGCAGAAGCAGAGTCATTTGACCTAATTTCACAGTGTCTGTACACATATTTTAGTGATTAACACATTTTTTCATAGTTTTTCACTCAAAAATAGCACAAGTACTTAAAACTGACCCCGACATGACGCATTTGACTTAATTTTGCTATTACGCATGCCTCCAAATTTAATTCGAATTAGCTTCGCTTAGCATTCACATGGAGATAATGCGAAGTAATTTAATGCACAGTAAACTAATTCGAATTAAACTAATTTGCATTAAATTCCGCGTGTGAACGCTAAGTGAAGCTAATTTGCAGTAAGCAGCGTTTAATTCAAATTAAACTCTCCGTGTGAACAGGGCATTGGTTCGAATCTCATTCTTATAAGATTTACAGAAAATAGAAAAAATTGGCTCATTTACTTGCATCTACATGTTCATTGGCATAGGTGGGAAGTTTGTACTGAATGGAACAACAGGGACACTGAGAGTGAATGGTTCATTGGACAGAGAGGTGGAACCTTACTCTTACTTACAAATCAAGGTTAGTAACTGTAAGCTTAGAAATATTCAATTTGACTAATGTGCATGGAATTTATAATTTAAGTTTAAGAAAACATTGCTATTAAAGTAAGAAAATTCACAGGAAAGTTGATATTTGTTATCTAACCAAAGGAATTAAGCATTTTACTCAAAAAATTGTTTTATCAGTATACTGTGGTTAAAGGAATATTGCAGTTTTTATAGGCTACATGTATTTGTGTAACATTTTGCTGAAATATTTTTTCCATATTTAAATTTGCTCAGGCCGGGCTTTGAGAATATTTAATTTCAGTCTACCTATGATGATTCACATATTGATGTAAACATTGTTAATTTGTAGGCTATAGATAAAGGATATCCTCAGCTTTCTTCTGTTGTCAATGTCACAGTCAGAGTTAGTGATGTTAATGACCATTCACCAAAATTTAATTCATCTCAACTCTCAAGAAACATATCAGAAAACCTTTCAGGCATCCAGGTAATTTATTTTTATAGAAAATGGTTTGAATAGATTACAATTACCTTGTAACTTGAACTTATGTCTCCGTAATTAGAACTCCATTCTTATTGTCTTGTGTATCTGACAGACAATAGCTACTGTAAGAGCAGATGATCCAGATGCTGGATTGAATGGGACTGTTGTTTATGAGTTGGAGGATGACCATGGGCCGTTCCAGATTGACTCACTTAGTAAGTCCAAGTCACTGAAGCAATTGATTTACAGTAAATATTTAGGTATCCATCGTAAATCCATTGATCTAAGCAAGATAGAGAAAATGATGTTTAAAGAAAAAAATTTCAAAATATATAATTTTATAATCTTTAATGCAATACAAAATCAATTTCGAATTAGAAGAAAGTGTATTTAAAAATGTTGATAATTGAGCCCCAGTTTTTTATTTTAAGAAATAAAACTTCTGAAAATGACTGAGATAAAATGAGACATAGTAATGTGTAATTTGAAATCTATCTTAGCCATTGAATTATAATTTGGTTCCTTAATTTGAATTTTCTAGATGGAACAGTGTTCTGTACACGGCCATTGGATTATGAGGAGAAGGATGTGTACAACCTGACAATAACAGCTACAGACATGGGGTCCCCGCCTCGTATCTCCCACACCAATCTGGTCCTGTATGTCACTGATGTCCCAGACAACAGGCCAACATTTAGCAACACCCTGTACAAAGTCAATGTCAGCATCTCAGATAGTGTGGGGAAGTCTCTACTGAACCTCACGGCAGGGGGCAGGACCAGTTACACAATCACAGGTCAGGGATAAACCATATTCTACTCCAAAGGATTTTACTGAATTTTTATCATGTACCTGTTTGTTGAGTATAACTTTGCTGTTGATCATGTGTACCATGATGAAGATGCTCACTTTTAATTATTAGATGTTTGTATTGATAAGGACAATGTTTATAAGATGTTTGTTTTGATAAGGACAATGTAATGTTTGTAGGGGGTAACCAAGAGAACAGATTTAGTTTGAACAAGGATACAGGAGAGGTCAAAGTTCAGCGAAGTTTTGCTCACGGTCAGGCTGAATACTTATTATCAGTGGAGGCCAAGGACACAGACTCCAATTTAACAGCTACAACAAGGGTGAGTACTTATAATCAGTGGAGGTCAAGGACACAGACTCCAATTTAACAGCTACAACAAGGGTGAGTACTTATTATCAGTGGAGGTCAAGGACACAGACTCCAATTTAACCGCTACAATAAGGGTAATGTAGGAATTTATCAATATTATTAGTTACACAGTCAGTTAGTGACCTAATGGGGATTCATACGGGTGTGAAATGGAAATCCGTATTGGGCGAGGCAAAGCCGAGTCCCAATACGGATTTCCATTTCACACCCTGTATGAATCCCTATTAGGTCACTAACTGACTGTGTAACGAATTTATCCCGCTGAAGACCTTTTTCAATATTAAAAAAATATTTGGGCATATTATGAATCCGTATTAGGTCACTAACTGACTGTGTTACGAATTTATCACGCTGAAGGCCCTTTTTCAATACAAAAAAAATATTTGCGCATATTATGAAAATATTAAGTTTAATCCAATAACAATCAACATATAAAATCGTTACGGTAACAAGAAATTTAACTAAACTACCTACGTAAACCGTTTCTTTTACAATATTAAAAAAATATTTGGGCATATTATGAATCCGTATTAGGTCACTAACTGACTGTGTTACGAATTTATCACGCTGAAGGCCCTTTTTCAATACAAAAAAAATATTTGCGCATATTATGAAAATATTAAGTTTAATCCAATAACAATCAACATATAAAATCGTTACGGTAACAAGAAATTTAACTAAACTACCTACGTAAACCGTTTCTTAGCCACCATTTTTATTTACAATAACAACGCTTCGAACGGAATTGCGTGCCCGATTTTCATATTACTCCTCGACGGAAATGCAATACGGAAAATTTCAGGGCGTCATGTGATCAGCCTTTATCCAATCAGCAATCTACAAATTTGTCTGAAGCGGGATAAATGTATAATTTATATAGGTACTGTAAAAATAGGTTATAGAAAAGTTACAAATTTATGTCACAATATCTGTAATTCACTATCCATATTAAGATTCTTTTGGTAATATGTAGACCAAATTCACAATATAGATCTACAGATTACCAAATGTATGAAGGTCTTGGTAAATATTGTGGACTTTAAATAAGCCACATTGAGTTCATCAGTTCCCCATTAATGTGATGTTTTGCAGGTCTTGGTAAATGTTGTGGACTTAGCCACATTGAGTCTATCAGTTCCCCATTACATGTAATGTTTTTGTAGGTCTTGGTAAATGTTGTGGACCTAGCCACAGTGAGTTCATCGGTTCCCCATTTTACAGCCTCCCTGATGGAGAACAATAAGGAGACTGTTGTGGTGTTTAACCTCACGAGTCGGGACCAGTATGGGGCAGGAATCGAGTACAGGATAGTCAGGACCGACCCACCAGGTATACATGGGACAGCCTAGCCGTAACCTAATATGTAACTGTAGATTGTGTGATCAAATAATTTTTGAAGGTCATGCAAACTAAATTTTTGAGTAAGACACAGATTGGCATCTATTTAACTAAAGAATAATTCATAAAGTCTTTTAAAAAGATGTAAATACACGCTATGTTTTATAAATGAGCTGACACTGGTATAATGATACTTCTATGAAAACTTCTTTGCAGTGGCTATTGGATATTTCTACATTACTTCTGGTCAGGTGTATTGTAATCAGTCTGTAGATAGAGAAACTATAAGTCTCATCAAACTCCACATAGAATCAACAGAGATACAGTTGTCTCAAGGGCGTAAAAAGAGAAGTGCTAGAACAGGTAAACATCTCCAAGACTGGTAAAACTGTAAACATCAGTGAAACTGGTAAAAATTTAAACAGCAGTGCAGCAGGTAGAGTTTACACATCAGCCTTATGGTAAAACTGTGAATTTTGCTCTAGGAAAATATCAAGGCATTGAATGCAGTAAAATACACTTACAATTGAACTGATACTTATAGGAAGTGATTTTCAATCCCCATGATTTTAAATTTATATTTTAAACATAAGATATAAAGAATTACACACTTAATGAGTGAAACCGTCCATCCCTGGAACTTTATTAAAAGTGTGACTTTAATTAATACTGTTATTTGCATATTTTTAGACATGTACACCGACCATTCCATTCACTAAGGTTAGATTAAGTGTCTTCTTTGTTTTTAGGGGACATAATTTTGGAGGTCAATATAGGAGATGAGAATGACAACCCTCCTTCCTTTTCTGTGGCTAATGGAACAGATTCACTGGTGTTTGGAGTGCCCTCAGGGGCCCAGCCTGGAGATCTTGTGGGCGTTATAAAGGTACAGGGAGAATGTTAAGGCACTGACTGGTAATGAATCAATACATGCACGAGGCTTTATTAGGGCAGTGACCGGATAAAGCTTTGGTTTATTAGGTTACCTTTATTAGGTCAATGCAAGGGGTAGTTGCAGGATAAATAAGCTTACTAATAGAACCTTGTAAAATACCCTCATGCCTATGGTCATAAAATTTTAAAGCTCCTATAAACTGTTACTAGTCTTAGTAAACATGGTATTATTGAACACACGTGAGCATCATCACAAGCCACAGGTTTTGTGTCCATTCTATTCCCACAAATAGTGGAAAGAGAGTGGACATAAAACCTGTGGCAAGGTGACAATGACACGAATAGATAACTTATTTACAAGCAGTAATGAAAAAGTGGATGTTTATTTTCTAAATTGTGCAATGAAAACGTGCATCTTCATATTGAATATTTTTAAGTGACATCATGCAATTAAAGCTTCTAAACATCAATACTTATTTTCATTTCCTTTGTATGTAAGTGTATGTCTAATATCCATGTCCTAGTAATAATAAATAGAGTATTATAGACTTTCCTGACCTAACAGTGAAATATTGTACATGTATGACAAAAACCTTGCAAGACTACTATCATTTCTGTCAGTGGCCTTCACAGTAAGAATAAAACTGTGATCTCCAGTATCATAATCCATAGTCTGATTCAGTGTTATTTCTCCATCACCGGTTATCTGGAACTACAAATAGAAAAAAATATATTCATACAAAGACAGCACTGTAGACCAACATTCATCTGTGGGCAACTTACTTTCCCATCAGCATAAAATACCATTTTTCATATATAGACCATATCTTTCATGTAGAGCTTTGACCACCAAAAGTCTCCAGAAAGTACACAAACATTGGCCCAAACAAAACAATTCTACATGCAGTTTTGCTTGAAGATCATTTTACCTTACTGTCGGATCCATTAACCAACTGATAATCAATTTGTTTGAAATCCGTTGTGACATCTTTATCCTCAGCTTTTACTTGGCAGTCAAAATCTAGAGTAGATTCCTTAACACTACACTGGTACAAGTCTACAAAACACAATGGTAACTTCCAGATAACTACATGTACAACTCTAATTAAGAATATACCTCATTCATAATTTCCTTAGATTTCTTTAAAATTTGAATTGTAATATTCCAAGCCTCAGGCTGATATTCTATTTCAATCAACCCAACCCTTTCAATTCTTTTGAAGTTTCTCCTTCAAGATATATGAATGTCTATGAGTTCTGAGTACAGAATTCCTGTAATATGTAGATGTTATAATTACCCTGTGTAAACTTGGGAGAGTTGTCATTTACATCCAGAATGTTGATTACAAAGGAGGCAGTGGTGCTGTGATTGGTTATAGTCTGACTTAGCTCCCTTGAATCTGAAGCAGTAATCTGCAAAACAATCATTGATCTTCCTTAACAATACTTAAGAATGATCGGAATACCACATTGTCATTATTTTTGGACTGCAAAAACTGACGGCTGTATATACACATATATATGCATATACTATGTCAAATGACCACTTAATCATCAAACAATTTACCAGTGCTTTTAAATATTTATTGAATGAACAAAAGTTTTTATTTATTATTTTATTAATGAACAAAACTGTTCTGCATATTGTTCAGTATAAATATTAAATATGCTTAGATATAATGAAGTTGTACATGTAACGTCAAACATAGACTGGGTTCTGGACAACTCACCAAAAGGTACACTTCACTATTTAACTCACCGAAAATAAAACTCCTTAATGCAACAAGCCATAGAAAGACAACTAATTGATGACAACTGATGTCACTTGTATTGAATAATAATAAAACTAGAAGTATGTCCATAGGATATGAATGCCCCGTAGAGGGAATATTAGTCATGCAACATGAAAATTTGTATTAGTGCATGAAATTTGATCAGAATATCTTGAATAGTGATGCAGCTGAATTGCTTACATCAGTATGTATCAGCATATCGTAGGAACAATTCACCAGTTTTATTTAGAGTGAAGAGTTTGGTTATATTTGAAGCTGGAACTGTAAAATAAGCAATGACTATAGATGGTTACATTCCTTTCTAAAGAACTCTTATGGTTTGCAAAACAGTGTAGATGAACTGGTAATGAACTCTATTTAATGTAGAAACTGTTCAGTATTTTAATTTATACATACCTGAATCCGATATATTCAAGAAGTATTTTATTTCTGCATTCATCCCTTCATCAGCATCTGTGGCTTTGAGTGTAAAAATTTGTTTTGGGTAGGAGACATTTCTTTCTTCTGTTTCATTGACCCTGAGTAGAGAGGAGGAAAACACAGGGGAGTTGTCATTTACATCCTTCAGGATAATTAAAACAGTTACATTCCTGTGATATTTTTCATCGGTCACTCTTACAACCAAGCTGTAGTTGGCTTTTATCTCACGGTCCAAATCATTGCTGACAGTTATGTTTCCTAAAATAAAACAAATCCAACCAATTAATTCCAGTGTAGGGTTAAACCTTACAATGTCTATAAATTAACAGATCATAGATACCTGGATCCTCTCTATGTCCCATACATTATTATTTACCTAAGTATTTGATCACCAAGTATAAGTTCCAATGGAATTGTAATTCTGTGCACTTTCAAAATTTGCTACAAATTAAATCAAACACACTAAAAAGAATTTATGGCTCTAATTATGAACCTTGAAGCATAAAAAAGAAGCACAGAAAAGGAAACCCACCAGAAGTTTTGTCATTGATAGAGAAATGTCCATCTCCTCCTGAGATTATGTAGTAGGTAAGTTCAGAACCCAAGTCCAGGTCATGCGCTGTAACACTGCCCACTAATTCCCCATACCCCGCATCCTCCAGTACACTGAAACTGTAACTAGTATTGGTGAACTGGGGTGGGTTATCATTGGCATCCAATACATTGACTTTCACGTTTGTGGTGTTTGATTTACAGCCAGGACGTCCTAGTCTATCCCTTGCCTCCACCTGCATAGTAGACACTTGTTATAAAGATGGTTTCTACTCTTAATGTTTAATGAGGCTGAGTATAATTTGAGTGCACGACTTTTGCGCAGCCTTTTAATTTCATACAGTCATAAGTGGAAGTGCACCTTTGTAAAATATTGTGATATTAATATAAAATTAACATTATCTGAGACACCTACTGGTCTGAAAATGTGATTTTACAACTATAATTGGAAAAACATGCTGAAATGGCTCTAAAGACGTCACTGTTTTCCAACTTTGTAAGCAATGCATGACGCTGAAGAATGGCATATGACTCGCTTATATGTTCATAGACTGACGTCCATGGATATTTTACTATAAACTGATGACAGAACATCAGAAGAAACATAGAAAAAATCTAAATATTGCTATTTTTCACCAAAAATATTATCTGCACCGATAACGCATCTGCACCAATATGTAATCTTACAACAATATGGCAATTTTAGAGGTATTGGTCATCAAAAAAAAAAAACTTTGTTATTAAGGCCCAGACCAATCTAGATGGGCAACTTTTTTGTAATTTCACAATTTGGTGACTTTTTACAATAACTTTCATTTTCTTGACTAAAGATGAAATCTCTAGGGCAGAAATACAAAAAAAAAAGTCTTAAAAATGTGATAATTTGGCTCTTTTCCAACAAATTCTCATATGGTCCAATAGTAAAAATTTGACAGCTTTTGAGATGACTCCTGTGGTAAGCATTCGATTTTTTAATCTTATAACAATAAATATAACAGTAAAAACTAATTAACGAGAAATTATCGAAATCCCTTGGGTAGAATTAATTAGACTCAGCCTCGTTAAATAAAACAGGAAAATAGGTGGTTAATAAGTCAGAAAACTTAATCCTCAAACACCCCTGACCCAGGGGGCAGGAAATTAACCATTTTGCTAGATGCACCTTACTTCATCATAAATATATATACTTGGATCATTAGCAAAATACCCCGGAGCAAAGAAAATGATTTTCAAAGAATAAATGTATTTTCAATACATAATCAAAAGATCCCCCCTTTCACCAAATGGCAAAACACCTGAAACAAGGGTCAAGAAATTTACAAATTTGAATAAGGCATTATAACTATACTAAGTTAGTTTATTTAATATCCAGGAGCAGAGAAGACAATTTTGAAAGAATTAATGCATTTTTACAATATAATCAATAATGCCCCGCCCTAACACCAGAACCCCTGACCCTGGGGCCATAAAATTCACAATTTGGGAAGAGACACTCTTGCTCATCATAACTATGTATATACATGTGTAATTAGTTTATTAAATAACCAGGAGCAAAGAAGAAGATTTTCAAAGATTTAATGCATTTTCACTATATAATCAATTAAGCCCTACCCTAGCACTAGAACCCCTGACCCTGGGGTCATGAATTAAACAATTTTGGTAGAGGACTCAATGCTCATTACATTCACACCAATAGTTTGCCTGCTTATTGTCCAGGATTAAAGAAGAAGATTTTTAAACATTTCATTAATTTTAGTGATTTTCGTCCCAGTGACTCAGGTGACCTAAAAATTCCATTCCGATGAAAAATCGTCCGGATACTGAAGCATCCGGATATCTGAAGGTCCACTGTATATGTACAAGCAATTAATTTCTAAATTGAGTATAAAATTTTGCGACTAAAATTTTGAAAAGGCAGCTGGGAGGATTCAATTATCTGTTAATTTTTATCATTCTACTCCATACAGTCTACACAACTCACAAATATAGGGGTTTAAGGATTACTTTAAATCATTTTATTTTTATGCATTTACCTAAACATGTATAAAACTGAGGTTTATATTGAGATTAAAATACCAAGTATTTATTTCTAACTGACATTGCAAAACTTGATAAACAGCAAGTCAGATAGCTTTCTCTAGGAAAACCTTTTTTTTTAAAGTTGAAGGAGAGGGAGCCTAAAATAAAATCCTGTTCACTACGGGCCTGTACTACATGTGTACCATCTATCTTTCCAGTGATAGAGTCTTTCATACATAGTCAAGTATTAGCCATTAGTTATCTTAATTAACCTAATTTTTTTATTAACAAAATAATAGGCCTATTGGGATAAATGTTAACATATGTGCATATCAAAATACCCAGTACTATCACACAAAGAAGTCTGAATTTAACGGAGGGTAAACCTTCAAAAAATCTTTGTATAGAACTGTTGCAGCTGATAGATTCATTCATTATTCCTTTGTTATAGAATATAATCTGATATTAAACGATTAATATTTTTGAATATACAGATGTTTTCAAGATAACCTGCCATTTTGTTTCTAGAAATGTTTTTTTCATACAAATAATACATATATGTTCCTGTTTTTAAACTGAGTAAATCAATGACCTAGCATCAATTTAGATAACTCAAGCCCCTCTAGGGCTCAAGTAAAAATTCTTCTTAGAATTTCATTAAGGAGTACCGAGGTCTAACTCATTAATCTTTGAGAGTTGCATTTACTGGACTAGGAGATTTTAAGTCTATACATACATGTAAAATCCACCTGTGACATATCATTCTTTTGTTTGAGCGCTCCATTACTTTTAAGGAATGGAGAGTTGCAAATTACACTGAAAATGGAATTTGTTATGGTCTTATTCTCCTTTCCAAGCCTCTACCAAGGAAAGAACTTAGAAAATTTTAGAGAAGAGTTTTACAAAAATTGTAAAGGTTATTTTCACATTAAGAAAATTAGAGCTCCCATGATGAGAATCGAACCCAGTACCCTCACCATAGCAGTCCGATGCTCATTTCACTGAGCTAACGAAGCTGTTGAGAGACATGGGTTTAGATTAACTTCAGTACACTTTTTTTGTTTTAGTTTTTCTTTCAATATATTATATATAAATTATATTACTAATATGTAAAAAGTATTTACAATGTATCATATAAATATTCTTTATTATGTATTAACAAAAAATAACAAGAGGCCCAGGGGCCACAGCGCTCACCTGAGCACATCAGGCTTGAATTTACTCCCACCCCCCCTCCAGGCATTCATCATTTGAACAAACTAGAATCTACACTACCTGAGGATGATTCCATATAAATATCACTAATCATAGCTTTGAAGTACTTGTAAAGAAGATTTTAAAAGGTTTCCCTATATATCCCTATGTAAAACTTGGGTCGGCCATTTTGGCCCCACCCTTGCCCCGGGGGTCATGATTTGAACAAACTTAAATCTGCTCTACCTGAGGATGATTCCACATGAGTTTCATCTTTCCTGGCCCAGTGGTTGTGGAGAAGAAGATTTTTAAAGATTTTTCCTATATATTCCTATGTAAAACTTGGGTCGGCCATTTTGGCCCCACCCTTGCCCCGGGGGTCATGATTTGAACAAACTTGAATCTACACTACCTGAGGTTGCTTCCACATGAGTTTCATCTTTCCTGGCCCAGCGGTTCTTGAGAAGAAGATTTTTTGAAAATGCCATTAATTTTTAACAAATTCATGATTATCTCCCCTTGGAAAAGGGCGTGGCCCTTTATTTGAACAAACTTGAATCCCCTTCACCCAAGGATACTTTGTGCCAAGTTTGGTTGAAATTGGCCTAGTGGTTCTTGAGAAGAAGATGAAAATGTGAAAAGTTTACGACGACAACAACGACAACGATGACAACAACGACAACGACGACAGACAACGGACAAATTTTGATCAGAAAAGCTCACAAACAAGCATTCTAAAAGGCGGATTTTACGCGGGTTAATATACTTGTAGCGCTCCATTCCTTGGGCCTCGGCCTCTTTGGGGCCTCGGCTCCATTACCTTTAAGGAATGGAGCGCTACTCGTACATTAACCCTTACATAATCTTCAAACACTTTGTATTTACACAACATAAATAATCTTTTGAAGAATGCACAAAAAGAAAAACCATTAGAAAGAAAGAGGCAAGAAAGTTCAATCTTAGAAAGATACTTACTATCATTAGATATAATAGCATATCTCAATTTGTTTTTGTCCAGTCCATCCCTATCATATGCAGAAATGATGTCAGATTTCAGTCTTCCCAATGAAACACCCTACAAAAGGCAATATATCATAATCAAGAGGCCCAAGGGCCTTAATGGTCACCTGAGTATAATACAGCACTGTAAAGAATCTATAGAAGTATGAAATAAAACAAAATAAACTGGCAGATGAAGCTACTTTGCCCAAAAGCAAGAGGAATGAAAGAAAAAGTGAGCAAATTTAGCTCACATACCCCATGCTCCTCCAGAACTTGAAGTGCTGAAATTGCCGGGAAATAAAGTTGTCGCAAACAAAAATTTGTTTAAAGTATTAAACAGAAAATGATCCCCCCACCCGAACAAGTCTTTTTCACAAATAATCACAAATCAGATAAATATTTTCAAAATAGAAGCATTTAAGAATAATTCTATATTATTATGGATATATTCTTAAAAACTACTGCAGAACTTTCATTGAGAGTAATATTAGGAAAAACATTTCCATCTCAATTACTTTATTCTACCTTTATTGAAATCTAAGAGTTGTTTGAGAAAATTTTTTAAAATCTGTGTAGACATTTCATCTCTAAACAGGATCCTTTGATCTTTGATCAGTACAGCTAAACTTAGTACTCCAATTTAAAGTATACAAGAAATTATACCAAATAATACCTCAGAAACATTGAAAGAGTAACTTTTGTTGAACTTGGGCCAGTTGTCATTTATATCCAGTACCGTGACCTTCACCTCTGTAAGGTTGGAATGATGAATGCCATCACTGACCTCCACCTGTAAATATATAAATACCCCTTAAATCTTTGTTTTGCTGTTATTTTTTGTTTAATTGTCCAAATATTCACCTAAAGGAGTCCAGTAAAACTAGAGGGTTTTGTCAGCATTAAAAACTGTGTGTTTTTGAAACTTCAGGCTCAGATGTTATCATCAAACTCTATAGCTAGCTAAACAAACATTTGAAATATTGGTGTTAAATGTTAATGTATAAAATATTGTAATTATATATCACTTGTAAACTAGTGACCCAAACATCATAGTTAGTTAATGTTATCTTACCCATAGGCTAATATCATTAGGGTCAGTCTCTGCATCCAGTGCTCTGTTTATCTGAAGACAGGCTTGATTTGGTTCACCGTTGTTAGTTGATATGTTAAACACATCCAGCACATCCAGCGTGGCATTTACAATACTAAAGATAAGCTACAAAAAACAACAAAGGTTGGTGAGTTGTGTGTGGAAGCTTAGCACAATTGACATTAATATTATTGTTATCCTCTAAACTAATAATATTTCACAATAAAAAAATCCCTTTAAACAGTTCAAATTCATACTTAAGGTAACATCTTAAATTGACATGTATTTCATTATTAATCTGACACTATCATGATATGAGCACCAGTACATGTAATAATTATTATAAATACCTGGTTATTTAAATCTGGATCCGTTGCAGAAATATTTAATATACACTGGTCTGTTTCTGAAGAATTTTCTTTAATCTGATGTTTGTATGGAATACCCACAAAATATGGAGACTTATTGTTGACATCCTTTATATGAATAATAACCTAAAAACACAAATAATGTGATTATACACTTTGATCTCTTCATCACAGGGCAGAGTAACCACAACACTAAACACTTGCTGATTACCTGAGAGGTGCACTTACACTTGTTCATTACCTGAGAGGTGTACTAACACTTGTCTATTACCTGAGAGGTCTGTTACCTGAGAGGTGTACTAACACTTGTCTATTACCTGAGAGGTGTACTAACACTTGTCTATTACCTGAGAGGTGTACTAACACTTGTCCATTTCCTGAGAGGTGTACTAACTCTTGTCTATTACCTGAGAGATGTACTAACACTTGTCCATTACCTGTGAGGTGTACTAACACTTGTCTAGTACCTGAGAGGTGTAATAACTTTTGTCCATTACCTGTGAGGTGTACTAACTTCTGTCCATTACCTGTGAGGTGTACTAACTTCTGTCTATTACCTGAGAGGTGTACTAACTTTTGCCCATAACCTGATAGGTACACTGAACACTTGTCCATTTCCTGAGAGGTGCACTGAACACTTGTCCATTTCTTGAGAGGTACACTTACATTTGTCTATTACCTGAGAGGTGAACTGAACATGTGATGAATACCTGAGAAGTGCATTCAAACTTGTAAATTGCCTGAGGTGCAATGGACACTTAACAATTACCTGAGAGGTGCAACTTCCATTCTTATTTGAAGCTTCTATAATCATTTCTACAAGGTTTCCATCCCTTTCTCTATCCAGTTCACGTATTAAACTGATTTCTCCCTACAAAATTGGCAAATACGTCATTTTGTATTTATAAAATGAGATTTCCTGTACATGTATATACATTGATAAACTGTATACAGGGAAATTTTTGTCCCTTTCACCCTTGTCATGAGTGGACAAATTTAAGAAGGGACAAATTCAAACAAGAGGCCCATGGGCCACATCGCTCACCTTAGAATCTTTGACCATTTTGTTCTTTACCAGATTTCCCCCTTGTAATACATATTGCGACCCCACCCTACCCCACTGATCATAATTTAGATATTTCGAAATCTAAACTACCCCTGAATGCTTCCATGTGCACATAAGTTTCAGCTTTTCTGGCACAGTGGTTCTTGAGAAGAAGATTTTCAAAGATTTTTCCGATATATTTCTATGTTAAACTTTGATTCCCCATTGTGGCCCTGCCCTACCCCAGGGGGTCATGGTTTGAACAATTTAGAATCTACACTTTCCTAGGATGCTTCCACTTAAGTTTCAAATTTTCTGGACCAGTGGTTCTCGAGAAGATTTTCAAATTTTTTTCCTATATATTTCTATGTAGAACTTTGATTCCCAATTGTGGCCCTGCCCTACCCCTGGGAGTCATGATTTGTACAATTTAGAATCTACACTACCCCAGGATGCTTCCACATAAGTTTCAGCTTTTCTGGACCAGTGGTTCTTGAGAAGAAGATTTTTTAATGACCCCACCCTATTTTTGTCTTTTCTTGATTATCTCCCCTTGTGAGGGGACTTGGCCCTTCATTTTGACAATCTAAATTCCCCTTCACCCAAGGATGCTTTGTGCCAAGTTTGGTCAAAATTGGCCCAGTGGTTCATGAGAAGAAGTCAAAAATGTGAAAAGTTTACAGACGGACAGACAGCTAGACAGACGACGGACAAAATGTGATCAGAAAAGCTCACTTGAGCCTTCGGCTCAGGTGAGCTAATAACACAGTATAAATTCTGACATGTAAACAGAGCTGGGATTGAGTGAATTTAAAATTTGTAAGCAAGTGTAAAAGGGCAAAAATAACAAAGGGCAAAAATAACCCTGTATTCAGTATTCAAAATTTAGCTAGGTAATTTGCTGTTATCAAGCAGTTGTGTATGAATTCATGACTTAGCATTACATATGTCCATGCCATGTATTTTGTTTATTAATGATTCTCATGTTTGTGTATTGTGTCCATATTAACGTAGGTCGCGGGTTTGCTGACGTCATTAAAACTGGGTACGCAATTTATATGATTTGGGCGACTTTCTTGTGCACATCTGATTATTACGTCACGGTGAGAAAGGGATAAATTCAGTGCATTATCTAGCTATAACTTTTGTAAAAATGGGTAGTTGAGTGTAACAATATTCATAGAACATGCTGAAGTTATAAAAAATAATGAAGGCGTATTTTGATTCCAATGACCAACACTAAAGTGTTAGAAAGCGTTTCATTATGTGTTATTAATCGCATCTTCTCGGGTCTATTCTGAGAGCACTTGTACTTGTTTCGAAATAAATTTTAACCCTTGTATCATGTATAATTTATAAATATTAAATACATGACTGTATTAAATGTGTATAATTATAAAACAGATTATCTAACTCCGAATTACACTCGATACCCCCTCCTCAGAAAAGCACTCATTTTAGTCACAGGCACCTGACGTTACTTATTTTTCTTTTAATAAAAAGAAATATACACATACCTAATAATAAACGTTTATTATTAGGTATGTGTATTTTTTTCCTTATTAAAAGAAAAAATAAGTAACGTCAGGTGCCTGTGATTTTAGTGTACACTTTCAGTGGAAATGCACTAACAAACTGTTTATTACCATTGTCTTCTACGATAATTTATCTACACAACCATTTATGGCATGCATGTCTTTGTTTTCATTTATCTCCGTAAACAGTGTCAATACTTTGCTCACCGATGGAAAGTCGAACTCAATATTTATGAAACTGTATGTGCTAATCTCGGACGAATCTATATACAGGTTGATCACAAATTAAAAACTGCTAAGGCACTACCGGGGTAATACTACTGAAATATACATTTTTGAGCGGCATTGACCTCTTGTAAATAACCACAGACACGTAGGGTATGACCCCCTCCCTTCTTTCCATTTCTTACTTCCTTACTTCTTACTTCCGCTCTGTATACCGGATCGATATTCACGACGCCAAGCATGACGTCGCGATATTTTATGACGTTGTTTTTAAAAATGCTACATTTGTCAATATAAAAGCAATTATCTACAATTAAATTACGAAAAAATGAACCCGAACACATATTAATTTTTTTACATAAATTTATTTAAAATCAATTCTATTTTTAAATACCAAAGGATAAACAAATTCGTCTGCACGATTTAAAAGTTAATTATATTTTTTAAATCAAAACCTTGCCTGAAAACAAGCCAAAAACGACGTTTTTCCTATATAATTCAATAGAATACAGTTAAAAATGTAACTACAACAATGACATCTTTGGAACTCAATTACACAAAAACGGTGCAGACGAATTTTATAATATTTTCAGAGAATGGAAATCAAAGGTAGAGAAATCATATAGGTAATTTTCATGGTATGTTTTCGAACACTTTTAAAAGCCCTGTAAACCCGCGACCTACGTTAAATCCCCTAAAATATGAAACCCATTTTTTAAAGTGTACATGCAGTACCAGTTTTTTTTCATTTTTCTTCCTAGAATATTTTTATTAATCAATTACTATTAAGACGATCTCTAAACCTCTACAGAATATTTACAATTTTATGTGATATCTTGCTCATAAAAAGTTTGTGATCATAAATTCATGGACTTACAGTTGTAGGATCTATACTGAAGGCATCTCTTAGTTTTGATGTTTTGGTGATGCTATACGAGATTTCACCCTCACCAGTTGCAATGATCTTTGTTATAGTTGTGTTTATCGTGTGATTTTCGAATATGCTGACTTCAGTAACTTTAGGTTTAATCACAGGTTCTCCCTTTTGGCCAGATGAAATATTATAAGTTTTGCTGTTGTTGAGTCCATGGACATCAGTAGCTACAATTTCCAAACTATAGATAAAACTCTGAGAAGTAATATTCTTTGCAGCCATGATTTCTCCTTGGTCATTAATCTTGAAGTTCTTTGTAGGATCTATTAAGCTGTATGTAATTCGATCATCGCCTTCATTTCCTGTGCACACTGAATCAGTATCTTTAGCAATAACTTGAGCAATTCTGGTGTTAACCTCTATGGGAGGATTGACACAGATATTGTAGTCAATGTCTATAAACTCGGGCTTTTCATTGACATTGATAACATTCACTGTAACAGTCCCTGTAGATGACATGGGGTTAAAGCCTTGATCCTTAGCTTCTACTTTCAGTGTGTAAAACTTGTTAGGTCTATCACATTTCAGTGATGTATTTAGAGTAATCTCCCCTGTTAATTGGTCAATTTTAAATGCTGAATCCCCTTTGACCAATCTGTACATTATTTTCCCTTCTTTTCCATGGTCCTGATCTTTAGCTGTCATATTGTATACAAAATACCCAGGAGACAAATCTTCACTTACATTAACTGTTACAACCTTAACAAACACAGGAGGGAATTTGTTTGCAGCGATGACAAAGATTTCGATGGTGTCTTGACTCATCAGTGGAGGACTGCCATGATCACTGACCATAACTGTAACACTGTAAGTAAAATTTGCCTTGAGTGTCTGGTTTGGTAGCACTGAAAGTTCACCAGTGTTGGTCTCAATGCTAAATATTCCATAAGACTGTGTGAGAAAGAATGTAAACTTTCCACTGTCCAGATCAGCATCAGTAGCACTAACATTGCATACAGTTCCGGAGAAGTTCTGAGCAATCGGGTTCTCACAGGAGCTTGTGTTGATCACTGGGGGGTTGTCGTTGATGTTCTCCACTGTTATTTGGATTGTAGATGTGTTGCTACATGGTATGGTAGAGTTGTCAGTGACAGTTACTTTAACATTAATAACTGTAGGCTGGTGATTATCTACATCTAGAACAGTGTTTTCTTTCATTACTAGTTTACTTCCATTAAAAGTAAACTTATCATTATTGTTGACTTTGTAAACTAATTTGTTTGGAGGTGTGTCATTATCTTGTGCAGAAACCTAGAAGAATGAAATGAATTTATAGAAGTGTTACCTGGCAATTTACCATACAATTACCTGTCAGTAAGTATATGAGTTACATGTGACTTAGTATATAGTATTATTACCCACCAATGAGTACACTCCACATTTACCAGGTACCTGTCAATCCATAACAAGTCCAGCTACCTGTCAAAATGTACAAAGTCCACCTGTCAATATATACAATGTCCAGTTACCTGTCAACATGTTTAAAGTGCAGGAGTTACTTGTCAACATGTACAAAGTCCTGTCAAGAAGTACAAAGTCCGCCTGTCAACATATACAAAGTCCAGTTACCTTTCAACATATACAAAGTCCAATTACCTGTCAACATATACAAAGTCCAGTTACCTGTCAACATGTACATAGTCCAGTTACCTGTCAACATGTACAAAGTCCAGTTACCTGTCAACATATACAAAGTCCAGTTACCTGTCAACATGTACATAGTCCACCTGTCAACATATACAAAGTCCAGTTACCTGTCAACATGTACAATGTCCAGTTATTTGTCACATGAAGAAAGTCCAGTAACCTGCTTACATGTACAAGTTTTCTGTCAACATGTATAAAGTCAAGTTACCTGTCAGCAAATACAAAGACCAGTTACCTGTCAACAAATACACAGACCAGTTACCTGTCAACATATACAAAGTCCAGTTACCTGTCAACATGTGCAGAGTCAGTTTCCTGTCAACATGTACAAAGTCCAGTTACCTGTTAATTAGTAATAAGTAGAAATAGCTGTCAATAAGTATAGTTTACAGTTATAGTTTATAGGTACAAGGAACAGTTACCTGTCCATAAGTACAACATACAGTTACCCGTTAATATGTAGAGTATACATTTACCTGTCATAAAGTACAAATTCCAGTCACCTGATCATAATACAATTGAAAGTACAGTAGCCTGTCATCAAGTTTCATTTGAATAAGTATATACAATTTGAAGTCATTTTTGAAGAGAAATCATTTTTTACACTTCATAACAGAAAATTAAACTATATAAATAATATTAAAATGAATTTAATAGCTTTCCAAGTCAATTTTGTATAACATGAGTTGGAACAGTTTACGCTATTTTGATAAACTGCTTCAAGTTTTAAAAGTATGAATAAGCTGTCCTAACCCAGGTTAAATAGTTTAAATTAGGTAGATAATAAATCCATTTCATTCCTTAAATACCTAAATATGTGTAAGTACAACATTAAGTTAACTTTAATAAGAACAAATTATACAAGAAATCTGTGAGCCAATGCTCACTAGTAATACCCCAGCTCTGATGTAAATAAGCACTATCATGTTAATATATATACACAAGTTCAATTACAGGCAGATGCACAGAAAAATATGAAGTTGACATTAGATTCATATCAAAATTAATCCCACCATATGGCATGCCTTAACAAAGGGTGTAATAAAATTTCAAGCATCTGCTATGAATAGCTGATGAGAAAACTGCGACGAAAATTTGTTTTGTGTAATACAGACAGATGCACAGACAAACAGGAAGTTGATATCCGATTTGAGCGAAAATGTATCCCACCATATGGCATGCCTCAGAGAAGATTGTGTTAAATTTCAAGCATCTACAACGAGTAGTTGCTGAGAAAACTGTGACGAAAATTTGTGATGTATGAAATAGACAGACGCACAGACAAACAGGAAGTTGATATCCGATTTGAGTGAAAATGTATCCCTCCATATGGCATGCCTCAGAGAAGATTGTATTCAAATTTCAATCATCTACGATGAGTAGTTGCTGAGAAAACTGTGACGAAAATTTGTGATGTATGAAACGGACAGACGCACAGACAAACAGGAAGTTGATATCCGATTTGAGCGAAAATGTATCCCTCCATATGGCATGCCTCAGAGAAGATTGTGTTAAAATTTCAAGCATCTACGATGAGTAGTTGCTGAGAACACTGTGACGAAAATTTGTTTCGGACGGACACACAGACACACGGACACACAGACACACAGACACCCGGACAGACACACAAGGGTAAAACAGTATACCCCCTTCTCCTTCGTAGCGGGGGTAACAAGAAATCTGTGAGCCAATGCTCACTAGCAATACCCCCGCTCTGATGTAAATAAGCACTATCATGTTAATATACACAAGTTCAATTACAGGCAGATGCACAGAAAAATATGAAGTTGACATCAGATTCATATCAAAATTAATCCCACCATATGGCATGCCTCAACGAGGAGTGTAATAAAATTTCAAGCATCTGCTATGAATATAGCTAATGAGAAAACTGCGACAAAATTTTTTATGTATGAAAAGGACAGTCACGCAAAGAAACAGGAAGTTGACATCAAATTAGAATAAAAATGTATCCCAATGAATAGCATGCTTCAGAGAAGATTGTGTTAAAATTTCAAGCATCTACAATGAGTAGTTGCAGAGAAAACTGTGACGAAAATTTGTTAGGTATGAACTGACAGACACACAGACAAACAGGAAGTTAACATCTGATTTGAACAAAAATTTATACCACAATATGGCATGCCTATAAAAAGATTGTGTCAAAATTTCAAGCACCTACGATGAGTAGTTGCTGAGAAAACTGCGACGAAAATTTGTTTCGGACGGACAGACAGACAGACAGACACACATGGGTAAAACAGTATACCCCCCTCTCCTTCGGAGCGGGGGTATAATTAACCTGTAAATAAATACATGTTATAGGTACCTATTGTTATTACCTGTTTGACATCAGTACTTTGTAATACATTACCTGTAAATAAGTACATGTTATAGGTTCCTGTTGTTATTAACTGTTTGACATCAGTACTTTATAATACATTACCTGGAGGATGCTGGGATATGTTTTGTTTTCTTTAATAGCCACGGTGTACACAGGCCTCGTGAAGACAGGACAGGTGTCATCTACATCAATCAGCTGTACCTTCACAGTAGCCTCCCCTGACAGAGGGGGATCACCGTCTGTAAAGCAGAGGTCAACCACTGAAGTTAACACTCACCAGCATAACAAAAGGCCCATGGGCCACAACGCTCACCTGAGCACTTTGACTAGGAAAAAGTAGTAATTGGTTTATTATTGAAAAGTTTAAATCCAAAAGTAGTCCCATGATCAATCATGCATTTGCTATTCTTAAGAAGATGATTTTTAAAGAATTTTCCTATATAATTCTATGTTAAACTTTGGTCATTGTAACCCCGCCCTACCCCAGGGGGTCCTAATTTGAACAAACTTGAATCTACACAACCTGAGGATGCTTCCACATAAATATGATAAATTATGGCTTTGTCATTCTTGAGAAGATTTTTAAAAAAAATTTCCTAATAGTTATATTTCTATATAAAACTTTGGTCGGCCATTTTGGCCCCACCCTATCCCCTGGGATCATGATTTGAACAAACTTGAATCTACACTACCTGAGGATGCTTCCATATCAATATGATGAATTATGTCTTTGTCATTCTTGAGAAGAAAATTTTTAAGGGATTTTCCTTTATATTTCTATATAAATCTTTGGTCGGCCATTTAAGCCCCGCCCTACCCCCGGGGGTCATGATTTGTACAAACTTAAATCTACACTACCTGAGGATGTTTCCCCATTAGTTTCATCTTTCCTGGCACAGTGGTTCTTGAGAAGAAGATTTTTAAAACATGTCACCAAATTTTCATTAATTCCAAATTATCTCCCCTTGAATGAGGGCATGGCCCTTCATTTGAACAAACTTGAATCCCCTTTACCCAAGGATGTTTTTTGGCAAGTTTGGTCGAAATTGGCCCAGAGGTTCTTGAGAAGAAGTCGAAAATATGAAAAGTTTACAGACAGACAGACAGACAGACGGACAGCTAAACAGACAGACAGACGGATAGACGGACACCGCGGACAAAATGTGATCAGAAAAGCTCACTTGAGCCTTCAGCTCAGGTGAGCTATAAATACTGTAAAACACTCTAATAATGCATTGACACTTATACCCAAGTGATTTTCATTCCCAGTGGCTTCAAAATATATTATAAATATAACAGATATAACAAATATAATCTAGCTTTATTTTTTTTTTATAACTTTTTAACTCCCAAAGATAAGACTATTTCATATTGTTTCGTAAATACATTAATGCAAAAGTTCAGTAAAAGTTAAACATTATAATCTATAGATTATTTTGACTTTTACCATCTTTGGCTGTCAGTGACAATACATATGTCCGCTGACTCTCGTAATCCAGCGTATTATTATTGTTCATTAAGGACAGGACTCCCGTAGTGCTATTTATTGAAAATAATTCTTTGTAGTTTTGCAGGGCGTATGTTACTATCTGGCCTTTGTCAGCATCATGAGCACTGATCTGAAACAATTAAAACAAGGCATCACCAACTAATTCTTTTTTGGTTTAGTAAAAACTATTTTAGCTGATAGAACCATGCATTCATAATACATATATTATGTACAATAACTTAATATATTAATACATTGCATGACTTAATTACTATATTCCTTAAGCCAGCTTCCTAGAAAGAGGCATGCATTTTACACAAATATCACGAACGTTATAATTTTGATCATCTATCATAATTGATGTAGATGGTCATTATGATTTTACATTAAATTAGTGAGTTTTTTTTTTTTGGCCTTAAATTTTTTTTGGCTTTCCACTTAAAGTAACAGACTTGTATCACTTTACTCTTCTATTTAACTTATCAATGCTATTTGTAAATGACTGGAGAAATGATTATAAAATTCTCAGGAATGATTACAATAACCATACTGTAAATTCTCTTATTTCTGCTGTTATCATATTTTAGTGCTTTTCAGATTGCTTCTTACCCACTTATTCATGTATCAAAACTAAAGATAAATATTAGATCTATATTTCTGAAATCTCAGAAGAAAAACTAAACATTATATAGGAGGCTTCTAGTTATTGAAAGATAATTAATACTTGATATCGTGATTACTTAACTTAGTGGAACTCTTTCGCGATGGAGGTAGGAAACGTCTGTTGGATGGGGGCAAATGTGTTTTAATTTGCAAATAATTCAAGATCAATCATTATAGCATTTATAAGGACAGATAAGCAAGAAATCCTGGTGGAATACCTTGCTAAACAATTGCTGAACCAGATTAATCAATTTTTAGAGGAGCTTATCCTCTATTTGTAAAAATTTTTTACAATATTTTTAACTAAATAGACTTTTCACATCAGATTTTTATTGAAAATTGTCACATTTTAAAGCTGATAAAATATTATAAACTTTCCTTAATTGACAATCTACTATTTGGAGTTCAATACTTGGGAGTATATTGTACTTTCGGAATAAAATTGTTCAAAGCATTTGATTGTTACTAGCTACTGTAAACAATGCCATGTGCCCCAGAAATCTTGCAAGATTTAGAACTTTCTCAACTCCTACGCAAAAGAACAGTAGTAAGTTAGATAATTGCGAGGTACTCGTTATATTACTTACTCAAACTTGACCTTACAAAATAAAACAAAATCTAACTAACTGTGCAAGGTTTTGCTTGTGTGACATCATCTGATTATTTGCAAACGGTACAATCAGGATCATTGAGCTGGAACTTGGCACCACCAATACCTGTGTTACAAGATAACAAAATAAGTTATATATTGTAATCAACAATACAACCAATCATTTAGCTGGAACTGGGCACTACCACACTTTGAGTAACTTTGGGCTAGTTTGGTAGAGTATTAAGCGCATTCTTGGTATTTCTTAGTTTACACCAGACTAGATCAAATATGGCTTGTACATCCCCCTTAATGTAAAATCATAATGACCATCTACATCAATTATGATAGATGATCAAAATTATAACGTTCGTGATATTTGTGTAAAATGCATGCCTCTTTCTAGGAAGCTGAGTGAATTGATTGGATATAAATGTGAATTTGAAAAAACCACAACACACACTGAGAACAACCGTATTGAACCATGCAGGTACATAAATTTCTACACCAAGAATTCATTCTTTAAGTAAGAATTCTGATGTTTTCTTAGTGCAGATACATAGCAAATACTTCAGACAGATGTATCATCATAATTTTTGTTTTTACAGAACTGATGTGATACTTCATTGTATTGATCCAGCGAAGAATTTTGTGGTTCCAAAATATCTTGTTCAAGGGTAATTAATTTTTTTATGAATGAAAAAAAAGTTGATTTAGAATATTCATCCATTACATTCTTAGCCTGAGCTGCTAACGTATATATTGGTCATCTCTAATATATTTTTCAGAATCATTCAGAACAAAAGTCAAGAAGTAACAGCCTTATTTTGTCGGGCCATTGTTGACTTTTCACCCTGTGGAGGTTGTGATGATGTCACAGTTCAGAGAATCCCACTCAAGCACTCCTCAAAGATTTCTACCACTGAAATCGCACTGATTGTGATAGGAGCCCTTATCCTCATAGGGGGATCTGCTGCAATCGCTTTAATTCTAGCTTCTCCACAAAAGTAAGTAGAAGTACACTTGA
The DNA here is from genome assembly GCA_003671525.1 of Saccostrea glomerata. Taxonomy (NCBI): domain Eukaryota; kingdom Metazoa; phylum Mollusca; class Bivalvia; order Ostreida; family Ostreidae; genus Saccostrea; species Saccostrea glomerata. The sequence goes on along the minus strand of PRKT01000138.1, from coordinate 366,752 downwards.
ATTATCTATATTTACAGAAAATAGATTGTATGGTCATGGTGGGTGCCAACAATATTTTGGGGACACTGTTCATATAGTACCACACACATACACACACACACAAATACACACAGTTCTTGAGCAAGAGATGTTGAGAAGGGTTTGTCATATCTGTCCAAATTTTCTCTTCTCCAAGGCATTGTTGTGGAAGTTTTCATTTTAAAATGAATGGCATAGACATAAATTGACAAAAATACATTTTAAAATTTTAACTTAAAAGAGCATTTTAGCTTTAGCTATTAAACCCCAATGTGTAGCTTCAGCAATTAATTTAAGCATTTTTGAAATAAAAACTTCAGCTGGAAAGAAATCTGAGAAGATTACTTCAAATTATAACCAAATTAATCTTTTTTATCAAAATAAACTCAGATAATGATTTGCTTAATATATTGATATTGTTATGCAGAGATGAGGAGGATAGGAGTGACAAGCAGCCCCATAATAATGTTGACGTGTGGGAATTGGAGAGTATGGCTACCTCCAGTCTAAGTAAGGCTACAGGAGCAGCAGCCGGAGTGGTCAACCCAATGTTTACATCACAGGAAGTGGAAAACTCCCAGTAAGTTATATATATCTAGTCATCCTAATGGTTACCACACTGGAAGTGGAAAACTCCCAGTAAGTTACATATATCTAGTCATCCTAATGGTTACCACACTGGAAGTGGAAAACTCCCAGTAAGTTACATATATCTAGTCATCCTAATGGTTACCACACTGGAAGTGGAAAACTCCCAGTAAGTTACATATATCTAGTCATCCTAATGGTTACCACACTGGAAGTGGAAAACTCCCAGTAAGTTACATATATCTAGTCATCCTAATGGTTACCACACTGGAAGTGGAAAACTCCCAGTAAGTTACATATATCTAGTCATCCTAATGGTTACCACACTGGAAGTGGAAAACTCCCAGTAAGTTACATATATCTAGTCATCCTAATGGTTACCACACTGGAAGTGGAAAACTCCCAGTAAGTTACATATATCTAGTCATCCTAATGGTTACCACACTGGAAGTGGAAAACTCCCAGTAAGTTACATATATCTAGTCATCCTAATGGTTACCACACTGGAAGTGGAAAACTCCCAGTAAGTTACATATATCTAGTCATCCTAATGGTTACCACACTGGAAGTGGAAAACTCCCAGTAAGCTATCATATATACTGTATAACTGGATTTTTCTACGGGGTGCTATTTTTTGCGAAATTCTGCGATCAAGTCTTAATCCCAAAAAATTCAATCGCAAAAAATACATAAATAAAATCCGGAATTTTCAGTTGCGATCATCGAAGTTCTACTTTTACAGATACCGGAAGTATATGTAAATAATGCCATTGCACGTTTTCAATGGTATTTTACAGGTAATTTACTTGAAATCAACAACATTGATTGTTTTTCGAATAAATAAAATGAATTCCTAAAGATTCAATATTTTTTTGCCTCTACATTGTATTTCATGATTTATTTATATGAAACCCGAACAGCAATTGTCGGTTTGTCTATTCCGCAGCTTGATCTGGTCCTTCACCAGTGTTTACCAGATTTTTCTTTATCGGTATTCTGTCCTTGAGAAAAGAATTTCTTGTGTAATATTTCCCCTACTGGGATTATATAAACTCTTTATAATCATAAATGAAAGTTCATTGTGTATGGGAACTTACTGAAACGAACTCCTATAAATTAATTTTAAAGAATTATTGTCTCGGTTACAATTCAAAATAATTGTGACTTTGTTTCTAATTTACTCTGTGAATAATAACCCATTACTTATAACAACACACGGACAACCCACGATGTAGTGTCATCTATGTAAACACCCAATTAACACCCCAAGGCCTTCACTGTTTCCAGGTAAGTCCAGACTGCATCTATTTTACGCTTGATTGGCGTGTATACAAGCGCAATCAAAACTTCGAGAGATAGAGTAAAAATTCAATGAAATACAATGTATGTATAACGGGATTGTTTAAATGTCTAGTAATAAAATTCAATAAAAAAAGACTTTATTGTCAAAGTGAAATCGCAAAAATTAAAATCGCAAAAAATAAATATACCTATTTCAAGATCAAATCGCAAAAATTTGCACCCGCATTAAAAACCAGTTATACGGTATCTAGTCATCCTAATGGTTACCACTTAGGAAGTGGAAAACTCCCAGTAAGTTATATATATCTTGTCATCCTAATGGTTACCACACAGGAAGTGGAAAACTCCCAGTAAGTTACATATATCTAGTCATCCTAATGGTTACCACACAGGAAGTGGAAAACTCCCAGTAAGTTATAATATATATCTAGTCATCCTAATGTTTACCACACAGGAAGTGGAAAACACCCAGTAAGTTATATATATCTAGTCATCCTAATGGTTACCACACAGGAAGTGGAAAACTCCCAGTAAGTTACATATATCTTGTCAACTCAATGTTTGCCACACAGGAAGGGGAAATCTTCCAGTAAGTTACATATATCTACCATAGTCATCCCAATGGTTACCACTCAGGAAGTGGATTGATTGATTGATTGTATATTGTTTAACGGCCCTCTAGAGAATTTTTCACTCATATGGAGATGCCACCACTTGCTGATGGAGAGCAGCACATTTTATCCTATACTAGGCACTCAGGGCCTTTGAGCAAGGAGAGATCTTTTTCATGCCAGCACCTACTGCAAGAAGGGACCTCGTTTCATACGGTCTCATCCGAAGGACCGGTTTCCACGTCCCACAGTGGGAATCAAACCTGTGAAATAAAGATTGACTCCTTACTTCGCGACTCTAGAGCAGACCCTCTAACCACTGTGCCACATTAAGTGGAAAACACAAAGTAAGTTATATATCTTCTCATCAACCTAATGGTTACCACACAGGAAGTGGAAAACATCCAAAAAGTTATAAATTCATATGTATCTATTCATGATTGCCACAAAGGAAATAGAAAACACCCAGTTAGTTATGTTAAATATCTGGTCTCCAGTCTGAGTAAGGCTATAGGAACAGTTTCACTGACACATTTTTTTTTATACTATTTTCTATGAAGGGAAAAGCTGTTGCACTTTTGATATAATGTTCAAACTACGAAAGCTTGCATGGCACAGTGGTTCTGCTCTAGAGTCACAGAGCAAGGAGTTGATTTTTGTGGGACATGGGGACTAGTCCTTCAGATGAGACCTTATAAACCAAGGTCCCGTGTTGCAGTACTGGTGCTGTCATGAAAAAGATCCCTCACTGCTCAATAGCCCTGAGTGCAGAAAATTGGTTGAAATTTGTATCTCTTCAACAGCAATTAGCGATGTCTTCACTATGTAACATCTATTATTTTGTAACAAAAGTTGAAATAAACTTCATTCCTTATAATCTAATTTCAGTGTAGACAAAGGCTTCAAATTGAGAATTATTTTTAAAGTAATTTCAAGCGGAGTAATACGTTTTTGACAGTACTCATCTCTTATCCGCAACTCCTCCTATACCACTGAATAAAATTTGATGATACTTTTATAGATTCTTTATATACATAATTCTATTGTGCACCTCTTATTTTACTTTTTGATCTGACACTTATTTTGGGTCTCCCAGAGCAAAACACTGACTTTGTTATTACATGTTTAACCAAATGGGAGGCAAGGGGTATCATTTAGTGAGCTCTGTGCTCACTGTACCAATAGTTGTTATTAGGTTATATATGTATTTGCTGTCAAGGATATTGCATAGAATAAAAGAAGTTGAAGATAAAACACTTTTGTTGTTGGTCAACATAATTTTTTTAGTAAAATATTCAAGTAAGAAACAGATGCGTCCAACTCTATGGTATGTTTGATTGGTACTGACCGTGACATTGGCTGTGTCATTCTTCCCGTCTTCGTCTGTAGCGGTCACCCTCAGTGTATAGTCGGTACGGGGGTCCCGGTACAGTGCCTGGCGTACCACTATCTGCCCCGTGGTAGGGTACACATAGAACTGAGACATATCTCCCCCAGAAATGTTGTACCTCACCTTCCCAGCACTGACAGAATCTGGGTCAATAGCCTGAAGAAAACATGAAGTGCTCAGTTCTCCTGCAAGCCTCTTGTAATAAGTTTAATCAGATCATACAGTCATCAACGACTTCAATATTTACTGTAAAACTTTTAATACAGTCAAACCCGTCTTTAGTGATCATCCTCAACAAGGAATTGATACAACAGTGGGTTGCAAAGTCAGGTTAGACTGTAGTACATGTAATTTTGCTTAATGAACATACTGTAGAAGTCCTTTTTTTGGTGGTATTAATTTACGCTATGTACGCAGCCACAAATTTTCCACGAAAATTTGTCCAAGTGACTTAATGAAAATGTAAGGCATATAGTGACAGTATTGAAAATCCGCGTAATTTTCTGCCCGCGGATTAAACAGAAATTGAGATTCTGCGGAATTATGACCCCGTGGAAAAAAGTACGTCTACAGTATTAAAGAAACACTCGTTTTCACTGTTACTACTGTTTCCGTTTCAAAAAAATCAAAAGACATTCATTACCAGTCAGTGCCTTAACATTCTCCCTGTACCTTTATAACGCCCACAAGATCTCCAGGCTGGGCCCCTGAGGGCACTCCAAACACCAGTGAATCTGTTCCATTAGCCACAGAAAAGGAAGGAGGGTTGTCATTCTCATCTCCTATCTTTATATCGCTGTAGATATCTCCTGATCAAATGAAAACCCGAGTGTTACGTTTCTCTGTTTATGACGTCGACAAGAGACGAGTGCGCCATTCCCTAGGTCATATATTGGTTCCTCTTCAAGACATTGACCTCACTAAAGGTGATCTCATGTACCGAGATCTGGAGCTAAATTCACAGGTAAACGATGGTTTCGATTGATCTTGCTATTCACGGATCTGCCGATGGTTTAGTTATGTTTTTCAGTATTTTTCCCCGTTAATTTCAGGTTCACACAACAATGGGAGAAATAAATATAGGACTTACTTATCTACCTAGTGTTGAGAAAGTTAAAGTGGTGATAATAAAAGCCAAAAATCTCAGACAGATCGACATCGATCAAAACAAACGTGAGTATTCAAGACTCGTGAGGAATGAATAACACATTCATAAAAGATTAGGGCCTAAAGTAATTCTCTTATTTCAGATGTCTTTGTAAGGATCCAGATGTTACACGGCCGTAAAGTGTGCAAGACAAAGAACACCATGCAACATCGAGCGTCCACAGAACCCACATTTAATGAATCGTTTTCTTTCTCGGTGTCAGGGAAAACAGTAGATACATGTAGTTTTGAAATTTCGTTGATGACGTCTACAAAGACGCCGTTTAGTCATGACGAAATTTATGGAAAGACTGTGATTGGTTCGTTCATGTTCGCGCGCGGAAACGAACTTCTGCATTGGCAGGAGATGATAAACCACCCTCGATCGTCTGTTGTAAAGTGGCACCAGCTGTCAGGAGTTACCCACCATACATAAACTATTGATCAAGCCAAGACACGGTCACAAATAATACAATCAAAGGAGAGAAATATATCCAGAGATTTACCGTATATGTGTAACATATTCATGTGTTGTGTACCACTGGGTCAATTCCCAACCTGAAGATGGCGAATCTGAACAACTCGCCAAGTTTATGATTGTGGGTTTTATTTCTTTGGACTGAAACCACAAAATGCCTTCTTGAAGGGAATAACTTTCTTTATTGTTTTTTGACGCGTATAAAATTAAAGCAACTTAAAATTGTTTATAATAGTTACATGTATGACAAAGAAATGCTGGTTGTAGTTCTGTTAGTGATAGATATTTCTTTAAAAATGTGTCTATTAAATTCAATACATTTTACTGACTTGTGTGTTTACTTTTCAATGATCCTTTTCAGTTCCAACAATTTCTTTACAAACAAGTTTATCCATTTTCATAAATTTATCACATTTGAGGACTATGCTATGTACACAATACACCCTATCTTATTGAACTGCTGCATGACACCTAAAATAAAACTGATAGTAACGCATCTATACATGAAGATGGATTGAGTATTTCAGTTTACATGTAGAAAATCATGGTACATGTACTTAAAATGCTATATACAGGGATAAAAATGTCAGCAAAGTAAAAAATGAAAATCACAAACAGAAACAAATTGATCACAACAAATACAATAACCCATACATTAATTTACAAAAAAACATTGAGCAATTCAAAAATATATATACAACTTATAACCATTAAAGTTTGTTCACAGCAATTGGAAATAAAATATATCTTGAAATAAAACAACACGTGTTTTTGAAACACCTATGCCCTCATACAGCAGCACATAACCAAGGTCAAAATTTTTCAAAATAACATGAAAATTGTCAACTGCAAGTACTTATAGTAAATAAAAACGGTATCCAAAGAAAAGTCTAGTCACAAGATATAAATGAGGGTTACAGCATTGGTAACCAAAGAAAGGTCTCTCATGAGACACACATCTGTGAAACATGAAGCCTTGGGACTATGAACCATTAAATAAGTAACATCTATATCATATTTTTGCTGCTAGACAGGCATATGATAACGGAGCATAAAAAAGTCATCTAAAATTATTAAATGTACATCAATTCACAACCTAAACTTTCACTGTACAATCATTATAAATAAGGGGCACATATTGCACTGGGCTGTTTATGGTGCATGGCACATATTGCATTGGGCTGTTTATATTGGTGTATGGCACATATTGCACGCTGACCTCTATGGTGGTGCATTGTCTACAGACAAGTCACCTCATCCTCTAGAGCCTCGTACTCCTCCACCACCGGGGGACCTGGTTTGAAAGTGACAGATTTGACCCCAGACGAGGGTTTACTCAGTTCTCCTGTTTCATTGCACGCCTGATTGCTGGATTCCTCAGCCATGTCCATCTCCTCTGCCCTTACTCCCCCATCCACTGAATCCCCCTCATTTGTCCCTTGATCACCTCCAGAGGCAATGGATCCATCATAGCTAATCTCATCATCAGTCGTGTCCCCTGTCTCCATGGTGATAAAAATGCTCTTTCTCTCATTTCCTGGCGAGCTTGACTCGTAGGAATCCTCCTTTATCTCGATTCCTCCCTCGGCTCCTCCCTCTGATGGTCCCCCTGAGGCCTCCATCTCGTTCACTGTCTGTATGGAACCTGAGTGGCTGGAGTCAGACTCGTTCTCCACTCCGCTGTCAGCATTACTGTGGTTAATTTGGTGGTTGCCGTCATCGTCAATTACGTCTTCCTGGAAATCCAGAATTACTTCCTGGGATTCGTAGGAAGTTGATCTTTTCCGAGTCGTATTTTTCTCTGAGTTGCTCTGTTCTTCAATCTCAGCCTCAGCTGTCGGAGAAGTCCTACAATACAGTGTAAAATTCAAAAATTAGTGACAAGCTTAAGGTTTCTCAAAAGGAGGTCAACCTCAAATGAGTAGAGGTCAAAATATTCCTTCTAATAGAAAGGTCACATCACAAGTAATATAAAGTAAAATAAAAAAAAAGGTTCAGGATCAAAAGTTCAAAAATTATGGGCAAGGTTAAGTCTTTTGAAAAGTACAAATTTGTAGGTCAAACCTCAAGGATGGCCATGAGGTCAAATTTTGTTTGAAACTTGAGGAAATTATGGCCTTGTCACAAAGAATAAACACAAATCAAAATTTACATGCCCCTAAAACTTTTAATTATGCAGGCCTTATAAAAACAGAATTTTTTAAAAAGTGCATTTTTTTGGTTTGTATTGTACGGCGCCGCTGGAGGGCCAGGTAAAAAAATATTTTTATTTGTTCGGACAAATTAGAAATTCGTTTGGACGAATTAGTTATTTGTTCGGACGAATTAGCAGCGGCCTATTTTAACTTAGCCCTCTGGCCCTAACGATATACATGTACTCTACCAGTATACAAATATAAACATATATGAATATATATCCAGCAGATGTATGTTAATTTTGTCTTAAATTCATACATAAAACATAAACAGCCGTCAGTACCTTGAGATGGGTGCTGATTTTGATTCTAAGATGCGATTTGACTCGTCCCATTCATTCTTCCACTTTCGTCGTTTTTTGCAGAAACGGCAGGCGAGAACCGTGATGATAAGGCAGATGACGAAAACAATGACTCCACTTACGTAACCAATAGTTACCAGAACTTGATTGTCTAAAGGAAGAAATTTTACTATACATGTAACATAAATAGAATTTAACAAACGTGGAATGTTTAAACAGGCTAATTGGTCTATACGTGTTCATCATTGGAAAGCTATTGCATTTGGATGGGATGTAAATTTAACAAGCAATAAAAATATGGGCCGCTAAACATTTTGGCGAGATACACCCGAGAACAAGATAAGTCCCCGTGATACGTCAAAACTAGATTGCTACTGGATCAATAACCCAGAGAACAACCAAACTGCTCATGCATTATATCTACAAGTCTTCATGAACAGCAGCCTAACATTAATTTTGAACACCAGGTGACCAGAAAAAAAAATCCGAAATGAAGACTTATGAGAAAGTACAACCCACATCTCAACAGAATCTGGGGTATGAAAAATGATAGAGATTGGTCTGCACATATTAAGAAAGCCGATGGCTTTCATCATTCAGGGACTCAAGTGGAACCCACACAGAAAACGACAGGAGGAGATGGGGGAGGGTGAGCCGACGTTTTGGCATACCGGTATACTAGTATTGCTTTTTGGTGATATCACCTATTCGAATAGGTTATTATCAAATGCTCTACAGTCGCTGAGTAAGATGTTGTTCCTGAAGTCGCAAATTCGAATCCAACTGCGGGGACATGAATACCGGGGCCATCGGATGAGATCTTATAAAATGAAGTCCCGCGTCGAAGTAGGTATATTGACGCGAAAAGAATCCCTCACTGCTGGAAGGCCCTGAGTGCCGAGTCAGTGCAGGTAGAGAGATTTGCAATCCTGTCAAGTGGTGGTGTCTCAATATGAGAGTAAAATTCTCGAAGGGACATTTCATACACAAACAAGCAAACTTTATGGCAGTAAATATCAAAAACGACTCTTCATAGTAAAAAAGTATAATGGCAGTGATGGTAGGGAGAGGAAACATGGTAGCACCACCCGGAAAAAGAGCATTGTATCTGAGACAGTACTCCTACAAGTAAGAGCCTCGGTTAATGTCCCTATGCTCCTTCATAAATATGTTACATGGCGCCACGTCAAAGTATCTCGCCGTAAACCTCTGACATGCTGGGCAGGTGCTATTTGTGTATCCACTCTGATTGTTTTTCCAAATGTTTGATATATACTGGCAAATTTATTAATGGGACACAACTAAAAAAATTATATATTTGATTTCTGTAGTAAACCATTTGTTTTCTATATACAGAATATACTACCAAAAATATTTCTCGACTCGACTGTGTCTGGGAATTAGTCTGTCTCTGGAAAACAAAATAGGATTAGCGTAAAAGTAGCTTGAGGGGATCTTTTATTTTACTTTATACTAAATGATGTAAGGAAATTATCCCAAGCATGTGTTATTCGTATTAACATTGTCCGGAAATTAATGTTTCCACCCTTTTTTAATATAATGACGTCATTTGCAGTCAAGAAATGGGAAAGACCATCTTGTCAAGAAGTACTTCGGGAGAGATTTTGAGGGATAAGAAATTGAATTCAGTTTGATTTAAAGCAGTGACGGTGTTTTCGTCAAAACAAAACGACAATAATACACGTATCAGTCACCATACAACCAATCTTTTCATTAAACTAAATTGGTCATTTTAAATGTCCGTGTCCCGGAGCGGTTTCGCTCCCGATTTAAAGCAACAGTGAAGAGGCCAAATATGTTACGCTGACCAATTACTTTGGGTAAACTTGTCCTTTCTATTACCCACTCATTTTGATCACGATTTTCCGTGCTGTTAATCATTAATAACTGATTAGACATATTTGGACATAAGAGATTTTTCCCGTCTCTTGATGATTTTTAATTATAACCATGTTACGCTGACCAATTACTTTGGGTAAACTTGTCCTTTCTATTACCCACTCATTTTGATCACGATTTTCCGTGCTGTTAATCATTAATAACTGATTAGACATATTTGGACATAAGAGATTTTTCCCGTCTCTTGATGATTTTTAATTATAAAGGAAAATAACAGGGCAATGAAAAGTAAAGAGGATATGAAATGATAAATAATTGCTAATTCCTGTGTAAATTTTTGTACATTTACTAATGTATTCAAGTAAAAATGAAAAACACTTGCTTTTCTAGCTGGTGAATTTTATCATTTTTTAGCCTTTAGAGAAAAAGAATTCATTTTCGAAACAATACATGTAAGTATAGTTATGAGGTCAAAATCCCAACAAATCACTTTTATATCGAAATCATCTCGGTTAACTAGTTTGTTGTGATCGTTTTCATTCGTGCGGTTAAGTGTTTAGAATTTAAATTGATTTCAAAACATCAATAGAAAGAAAAATATATATGCGTCACTTAAAAAGGAATTATTTTTAGGGTTACTTAGTTCACAAAAAATAAGATATTTGAAAAGAGTTACTATAAATCCTAATTTCTGTAAAATATGTTTAATTTCATATTCTTGTAACTTAGTACATTGTCAATAATTACTTAAACATATAATAACATACCTTTATACCAGGGTGGTAGGGTACTGAGGCCTGGCCCCGGGGCAGTAGTGTGGGGTGTAGTGCCCCCTCCCTCCTCTGTGGGCCGGATATCGACCACCCCCATCCTCGGTCCTACATTCTCTGTTCTGACTGTATCCACGTTGAACTTCAGCTGTAGTATGACGTCAAAATGCGATCAATAACTTTACCTGGAGAAACACCAGTCACGATATCTTTCTTTTATTTAAAGTGACTCGACTCTTATCTCCTTTACGTGGTCGCCGACGTCGGAAGTAAGGTTATGCATCTCTCCATCAAGACGTAGAAAATATTACACTCCGGAATAATAAAAAACAAATTCAAATCAGTTCAATTACATTAACAAAAATAAACCACTGAGAGCGGAACTTATTATATTTTTTTTTAAACGTAAATGGAATTCAAGTTAAACAGGATATGTAAATGTATAGTATAAGTACCATCCGTGCTAGAGATAATGAGCTAAAACGCCAGACTATGTAGGTAGAAATAATGACAGTAGCTTAATAGTCACTGTATATTATCGACAAACAGCGTTTCATCGTGGCAGTCTTACAACTATTTTAGTTCCCCTGCTATCAGCGATTTTGATTGTAATTTGCAAGTGATGTAATGACCGACAGATGTTGCTGAATTAAGTCAGGATATTAATGGCATGGCTTCAAACCATATTCCATAAGCAGAATTGTTTTAAGTTGAAAAGCCTCTGCAATTTGATTCCATATGCTTCAAGTGATGGACAACTGTCCATGTAAAGACATATAACAATCAAATTTTTACTCTTTATCACTTTTTAGCTCACCTGAGCCGAAGGCTCAAGTGAGCTTTTCTGATCAAAATTTGTCCGTTGTCTGTCGTCGTTGTAGTCGTCGTTGTTGTCGTCGTCGTAAACTTTTCACATTTTCGACTTCTTCTCAAGAACCGCTTGGTCAATTTCAATCAAACTTTGCAAAAGTATCCTTGGGTGAAGGTGAATTAAAGTTTGTTCAAATAAAGGGCTACGCCCTTTTCCAAGGGGAGATAATTATGAATTAGAGAAAAATTAATGGCATTTTTAAAAAATCTTCTTAAGAACCACTGGGCCAGGAAAGATGGAACTCATGTGGAATCATCCTCAGGTAGTGTAGATTCAAGTTTGTTCAAATCATGATCCCCGGAGCTAGGCTCGGTACATGAGATCACCTTTAGTGAGGTCAATGTCTTGAAGAGGAACCAATATATGACCTAGGGAATGGCGCACTCGTCTCTTGTCGACGTCATAAACAGAGAAACGTAACACTCGGGTTTTCATTTGATCAGGAGATATCTACAGCGATATAAAAAAAATATATATCAGTATCTTTAAAAATCATTTTGAAAATTGAAATGAAGCATACATTTTTTTAATCTGATAAATTACAAATATTTTATCTGTTAGAAAGTGTTAACTTGTTGCAAAACCCACGTACTTTTTCATACTAGATAAAATCAAAAGGGGATGTGATATACTCCGTAGTTTGTGTATATTATGAATATGAGATGCCACACGGAATACGTATTCATAATTTTGTTTAAAAAGTAATTTCATTTGAGGGATTTTCATCCCTTAACAAATTATTGACAATCTGCCCAAAACAATGTATTCAGTTGAGAGAAAAGTTTTTGTTATGGTACTATAATATACAGTTAAACTTTTTTATCTCGAACGCTGATATGTTGAATGCCACGCAGCAAACATACCCTTGTCTTGTTTAGGTTTAATTTGAGAAATATTAATGCGATTTTTTCAATTGTCCAACCATTCTCTGTCTGCTTGATATAAATTGTAAAAAAAAATTGATAAATGTTGGATATGCTTTCTTTATATTCATTGTAACATTTGAAAATCTTAAAAAGCCAAGACAGTTGATGAAAACAACGCATATATTTCATCATCATCACTTATGTTCCTTGTGGAACATAGGTTCTAGGCTATAGTTGCACATATATTTGATGTTGTTAATTTTTAATACAGAAACAATTATTTCAGAGGAATATTGAACCTTCATTTTTCTTCTTATCCGTATCACGGGGTCATTTTTCCGGTATTCCATTAAAATCCGATTACAAAAATAATCATTAATGCGAAAGACGATCTACTGATAAAATTAATCTTAAACAAAATTCTACAAATCAATTCTCAACTTTTCGTAACTGAGCAAATGATAAAAATTTTGGTAAGTTTTTTCACACTTGTATATTTGAATTTCTGTGTTACTTTGAATCCTCGCAAATATGTAATACGATATCATACAGTACGTTATTAAAAGTATAAGTATGGATACATTTATGCAATATTTAGTGCGTTTGTTAGAGGAGTGTGAAGTCATTACGTGGTTCGAATCTACCGCGGGACGGGAGACTGTTCCTTTAGATGACACCGTATAAACCGAGATCCCGTGTCGCAGAAGATGCTGGCACAAAAAGGATTCTTTGCTGCTCAATGGTCATGAGCACAGGCACATGACGTTACTTATTTTTCTTTTAATAAAAAATATAAAAAAAACATACTAAATATTTGCAGCTCTCCACCAGCAAGTGGTGGCGCCTCACTATGCAGGGCGTAGCAACGGGGAGGGGGGGGGGGCTGCCCCCCCCCCACTTTTGTTCCCAACTATACCTTTACTATTGAAAATGTCCATTGAAAGGTTGGTTGCCCCCCCCCCCCCACTTCTTACTAC
>PRKT01000138.1:312097-333859 GCA_003671525.1 Saccostrea glomerata | reverse complement strand
TATTGTAAACATGTATTTAAAATTAATATAAAAGTGACGATAAAGCAAAGCTTTGTTCTGATATTCGATCATAAACACAGTGTAGCGTCAATCCTGCTCCGATCCTCGGAATTGTGTTGAGGTGTTTGATAAAACTAGAAGGGGTCCATTGGATTCATTGGTATCCATATACTCCTTAGATAATACTTTCTTCCGTAGGCATATGCTTTCTGGCGAAAAATATCCGTAAGTTGAGAAAACGGACAAAGAACGTACATTGACCCCCTTTCTCTCGCTTCGGAAGCATACACCCCGCGCACAACATAGCATACACCCCGCATGTTGGGATATACACGGTGATCTATCTTTCCAACATACACTGCATGTAGCTCAGTGTCATAGAAATTTTGCAAGATATTTTCGTATAAGCTTCAAATGCTGAAACATTGATGATCTATTCAACTGCTCTTATACTTTGACCTTTCCTTTGACCATAAACAATTTAAAGAAAATTTTATCAAACTTTTATACAAATATACATATTGAGAGATATTCAGGGGCATGAAAACCTTGACCTCTCCTTTAACCTTAATCGTACTGTTACGATTACAAACAAGTCAAGATATTTCTATCAAACTTCATAAACTGACACATGTATATTGAAGAGAACTATTTTACATCATTAATAATTTTTTTACTTTGACCTTCCTTTGTCCTTGACCTCACTTTTCTCAAACTTGTGTTTATCTTGGTTTAAAAGACACTATTCAAGATGTTTTTATGTATATAATGCACTGATGCTTCATTTTGTGATTTTAGTGAGTAAAAGACCTAATACTGTGTATAATAGGTAGTCAAGGGAAATATACATACTTAACCATCCCCATCCACCTATTTTTATCATTTTGCAGATATAAAGATAAATAGTTAATTGAGTTAGGAGTTACAAACTCTACATCATCAAGTTTATCAAAGGGACTTCAACATCTGTCACATTTCGATGAATAAATGATAATCACATATTTTTTAGACTTATCCCTACTAACTAGGTTTGAAATGCACAGATGCATGTATATTTTAACTGATTATTTTGGTTTTCATTCCAGAAACATCAGGTTTTGGCATGTCAGAATTTGCCCGTCCAGTGTACCCTGTGTGGTCAGACAGGGATCTGTAGGAAGGACATATCGGCTCACATCGACATTACCACTGGAGACTGCCCCCTTACCGTCATCCCCTGTCAGTATGCATCCTTTGGCTGCCAGTTTCAGGTAGAGAATATGCTTCAAATTCTTTGCAAATCCCTTTAAATCACTTTCTGTTAGTGATAATTTTATTTTTGCATCTCTGTGCCTCAACTTTTGCTAAAACAAATTGTGTTTGCCTGATGTTATTAAAATTTTTATGTACAATTATTAAATTTAATGAATTTTTGGGATTTATTTTGAAAACAAGAGCTGGCATACTTTAAAAGTTATAAAATTGTAGAATTATAGAAGAGCATATATAAATTGTCTTAGAATTAAAAAAAGATCTTATCCTATCACTTTAACACTTATTGAAATTCTTCTGTAGGACAAGAGGTGTAACATGACTGACCATTATCGGGATGCCGCAAACAACCACATACTTCTACTGGTCAGAAAGGTGTCTGATCAGGAGCAAAGGATCTCAGCCCTAGAAAGGAGTCTCCAAGAAATACAGCAGGAGGAGGAAGCTCACCATCACGCCACATCTGATTAATGTCATCCATCACGCCACATCTGATGTCATCTATCATACCACATCAAATGTCATCCATCAGGCCACATCCGATGTCATCCATTATGCCACATTTTATTTCATCTATCACGCCACATCTTGTGTCATCCATCAAGCCACATCTTATGTCATCCATCATGCTACATTTTATGTCATCCATCAGGCCAAATCTGATGTCATCCATCATGCCACATCTGCTGTCATCCAACATGCCACAGATTTTGTCATCCATCATACCAGTAACCACATCGAATGTCATCCATCATACCACATCTTATGTCATCCATCAAGCCACATCAGATGTCATCCATAATACCACATCTTCTGTCATCCATCAAGCCACATCTGATTGTCAACCTCCTTATGTGCTCCTTCAGGTTTACCAACCACACAAAAAATTTGGAATGATCTCCTTCAAATGAACTTGTTATATACTTGAAGTTCTATTTCAGATGAACTTGTTATGTGAACTTTTTAATCAGAGCGTAGGACTTTGTTTAATGTGAGAAAACAATACCTTTATCTCAAGCCACTGATTTATATGGATCTAGCATTTATTACCATTTAGAAAAAAAAATGTATTACATGTGTATTTTGATTTTTGCATTGATCAATAAAACTAGTAACAGTATTTATATTCTTTATTTCTTATATCAGATAAAGCAATACATACTTTGTGATCATTTTAGGAAAAACAAAGCCATTCATTAAAAGAACTTTTTAAAATCTATTTTTAAACTTAAACATACAATAAATACATCAAATACAATGGGTTATTTATAACACATTTTTCACTCTCAATTTTTATTGAATTCAACCAACCTCCCAAACCACCCTTTTCCTTCACTATAATAGCCAAAATGGAATGCTCACATATACTGAGAGCTGATCTTAACCAAATCTACTTTCTTCCCTTATGCATCCCCAATATATATCAAAATCTGAAGCCCCCCACCCCTCTCAACCAAACTACGAAGCTTAGAACCTGCAGACATGCTTATGAAAATTTCCTAAGATGTGTCTTAAGACACCGCTTAGGATATTTCTTAGGACATATCTTAGGAATATCTTAATTAAGATTATCTTAGAATGTAAAACGAAAGCATCTAAGGAATATCCTATGTTAAGATGTTGTAAATTCCATCATAGTCACTTTTTTTTTCATTTTTGTAAAATGAACACTAAGTTCCTATTTCTAGTTTCCATCAGATACATTTGCTAATGCAGGGCCGGGGGTGGGGATCTACAGTTGTTGTTATATAGAGAAATATGTCGAGAAACAGCGCATTTTTTGTGCGCAATAAATATATACTTTTTTTTAATGGGTGACACTGTAGTTTTCTGGGAGCCCATTTCATTTTTTTCAGGCCAGTGAGCTGAGAAATACTACCAATGTATATATGTTCAGTACATTTCATTTCATAGTTATTTGTATTTATGGATAAGTAAATTAGAAAAGTAATACTAAAGACAAAACATCATATCTTGTCGCAGTTTGTCCCAAGTTGATGAACAAATCCTCTCTCTCCTTTTCTTTCTTTCTATCTCTCTCTCTCTCTCTCGGAAGGGAAGAGGAAGGCACACTTATAGAATTTCTTTAATTTTTTCCAAAACACGCAACAGGTGCTATACACAGGTATTAAATACTTAACTTGCAGTATACGCATTTTAAAGGTACTACATTGTGTACCATGTGACTGCATCCTCCTTCCCCCCTCCACCCAAATAAAAGTATACTTACTGATCATTTTTATCTATTATCTATTGCGAGAGGGCTTAAATTATCTTCAAATCTTAAATAACCTTTCAATGTATACATGACCGTAATAATCGGGCAGGAGGGGGGGGGGCATGCCCTCACTGATATTGCAGATATATAGAATGCCATATGAAACATGGCTAATATATGCGTGTGCCCCCTAAATAAGTTGCCGATCTAATAATCATTTATTGGCTTAATTGTCAAGGAATTTTTGGTAGTTGTTAGTGCCCCCAACTGAAAATATATGCCCTCCCCCCCCGAAGAAAACCCCGAAATTTCTTTCTATGGACGTAATGGCAATTAATGAGTGCATTTTTATTAACTACTTTCCCCATTTACATTAATTTTGTACAGGCATGCACATTCATACATTTACACAATACAATTTTTATGAACTGATTTAGTACGAATTTATAAAAGCAAATGATAATTTACAGCAAATATTTCATTTATTTATGCAAAAAAAAAATTCTTACCGGTAGTTGTTTTCCTGACACCAGTGCTTCTTAAAATCACCTAAGATATGTCTTAAGACAAGCTCGTGCATTTTTTATTACAAGAAAAATACCGGTAAGTAACATCAGGTGCCTGTGCTGAAATCTGATGTTTTAGAGGTCCGCGTTTGCCCTGCTCCTATTTTGAATTGTTTAATGGTCTTGTTAGCTTGAATACTGTTCGTAACTTCCATATTTTTCATATAAGTGTTAATAACATATATTTCTGGAGATGACATAGAATCCTTTTCTGTGTAAAATTTTGTTAAAATAAATAACTTAAAAGGATATCAGTGTATTCGAAGAAAGGATCCAACGTTATCAATGCTTTAAGTATTTTAAATACACGTAATCAAACAGTCGGGGCAAATGGTTTTTGTTCTGTTTGTCCGTCTGCTTGTCAAACCGTTTGTCCAAAAAAAGCAAATTTCGTCCGAAAGATTGGTGCTAGGGCTTTCATATTTCATTTGAGTGTTAAATTCTGGAGTAGTGTATATTCTTAATTGTTCAAATCATTACCCACTGTGTAAGATTGTGCAAAAATAGGTATTACAAGGGAGAATATCTGGGGAAGAGCAGTTCGGCCAAGTCACTCATGGTGAGCGTTGTGGCCCATGGACCTCTTGTTTCGTATATCCTTTGTCCTTGGAAATGATACTTTTTCGAGACGATAAGTTTCCAGATTCAAGTTTGATCAATTTTGATTGCAATTTCTTGACACGTCTTTAAGAGACTAATAATTTGTTAAAACACAATTTACAAAATTATTATGTCAATTTTATAAAAGAAACTGCTGCATCCTTAATACGCTTCCGTGACTGTCATATAGGGTAGATAATTCCTGTTTTGTATTGCACAACAAAGTTTCAGACTTAACATTGCAAAAGGGCTGTTTAAAAAATAAATTGTATTCTAATTTTTTTAGCGAAAGAACCCACGCCAAATGTCCAGTAGATAATGTGGTGTTTAAATGCAACGAAGAGGTAAATATCCCATTTTTCTCACTTTCATGTTCGCAATAACAGTGGTTCCAGAAATGTTTTCATTTGAAACATACAAACAGTAGCCTATAAAATAAAAAGGAGAGGGTGGGGGGACTAGAGAATTTTAATGGTCGAACGTTTACTATACAGAGTGAGGCAGAACTAAGTCGATTCCTATGTTGTGTCTGAGCACCATACAAATCATTGTTTCCTTTTCAGTTATTTGAAGACAAAGCTTTTCAGCGAGAAGTTTTATCACAGACAGTGAAATGCGGAAACCAAGATAAAGGTTGTGCATGGATGGGGGAACTTAGATCTTATGAGGTATCATTTTTCTTATTATTTCCAGTGATTTGTCATTTTGTTTGTTATTTTTGCAAGAATATATTGATTGCTCTTGATTCCTCTGTGTTTATCACTTCAATCTGATGTTTTGTCGACAGGAGCACGAGGGCACGTGTCTGTACATCTGTGTGCCATGTGACAACAGCTGCGGGATCTCCGTCCCCCGACATAACCTGACAGAACACGCCACAACCTGTGAACGACGCCCGGTCAACTGTCAGCACTGTAACTCACTGATTCCATTCACAGACCTCACGGTAATGTTTTGTTTATGCCTCCACATGAATATGACTGGGAAGTCAATGACCTTGTGACCTTGACTGTGACCTGTATGCTAAAAATAGCTTTTTAAAAATTTTGTTGCCGCCAGGCGCATTGTTTCACAAACACATCTTGTTATGCATGTTATCAAGAAGAGTCTCTTGAATATCTACAAAATAAATCTATAAATGATATTCTTAGATTTACAGATCAAATATATACTTTTTAATCAAGATTTAACTTTCTGATCAAATGCTGATGAATAAATGACCTAAAAATTTCAATGAAATTTGGCACATTAAATCAGCTCTAAGATGTGACATAAAAATATGACCTACAAGTGTTGACATAAAAATGCAGATAAAAAAAAGTTTCTTAATACCATAATCATCATGGATTTGATCCTTTGTGTCTTTTGATGCCGATTTAATGTTGTCGTCCCAGAAGAGATTGTCTTCGGCTGTCTTATCGTATGGATCTATAATCACGGGCCCCGGCATCAGACCCACGTTTTCCACAATATCAGCAACTCTCTCATCTGTCACGGTTGTTTCTTTAAGTTCTTTTGATGATATTGTTGTTGATGTTGTTTTTGACTGGTCTGTGGTCCTTTGAATCGTATCACTATGCTGATCACTTTTCTCTGATTCAAAGTCATCTTTCCCTAAGACTTTGGTGTTAACCTTTTGAGGGGATTCTTTGTCTTTTATATTTGGTTTGATTGTACTAATTTTAACCTCAGGTAATATAGTCTTCCCAGTTCTCACAGATTTTTCAGGAGACAAAGTTTTGATTTGTACATGTACTAGTTTGACATATTTTTCTTTACTTAAAGTAAATGTGTCATTTTTAAGAACATCTATAAACTGCTTTTTGGCATGTTTGACTTCTTCCGAAGCTGTGCTTGAATCAAAAGTACCGGTAGTTAGATTTTTTTGCAACTTTTGTAAGAGTTCCTTTGCTTTAGAGTCTGTGTTAAGTTGTTTGTATGCACCTTTGTTGACTTCTGTTATCACCGGATTTCCTTCTTCATTTGCTACAAAAAAGAAAAAGTCACATTACTCCCTTAGTTTCTATACAATTGAATGTGAGATGAGACCTCTTTCTGTGCCCAAATGAAATGCAAAGTGAACATATCAGAATGTAATAAGGAACAATGACATGTTTTACTTTGAAATGAATGTAAAGAAATGAAAAGCAGATTCTTTTATGATCGATAACATTTTTCGTTTAGCCTAATTACTCTAGGGCTGAACTATGATTACTTTAGTTCGTTGATTTGATAAGCAACCATCATTTTAGATATCTATGCCTAACTTTGATGAACAAAAATCATTCGAGTATTTACACACTCGTTGTGAATGAAAAATGATCAGATGTCAATTAAGAGAAAGTACATTTTAGAGCAAATGAAATTCAGTGGCGGGTTTAAGGGGGGCGCACCGGGCACGCGCCCCCTAAAATTGTCAAAGCTATTGTAAATCATAGTTTCGTTGAGAAAATGTAAACATGTTTACTCGGTAGACCTCATTTTTACCCAACAAAATCTCTAGAATCCAGAGCTTTCAGGGGCTTCGCCCCCAGGACCCCTACCAGGGCATTGCCCCCACACCCCCTGCATTCTTTTAGCACCTCCTCTTACTTCAATTCCTGGATCCACGCCTGAAATTCATTTATTATTAACAAGACACAGTCACTCTGGTACATAAAAAGGGCACATAAAAAAATAATTTTATATATTTCTCTAATTTTCAACATTCAGGTGCAATCTATAAAAATTATATCATAAACAAAGCCTTTGATGTAAAATCGCTAAGGCCTTGTTTAATGACAATATTCCCAGTAATCTCTACATCAAACACTTGGTCGATCAAGGAAATGCTACGACACTGCACCCCTGATGGACAGAATGATGCTGAACTCAGCTGATTCAGCAAGTGCTGGGTTACCTTTTTTGTCAAAATCAACAGAAGCTGACTGGCAAATCTCCAGTAGTAAGCAAATACAAAAGACATAGATTATAAATTGCGCCATACTCTCAGGCTTTTGATCTTCTACAAGTCAAAAGAGGCAACTTTCACGACATTTCGTTTTTTTTCTTGGCTTTTTCAGTGAGGTGAAATGTCAATTCGTTCTTCAGATGGACAGAGAACACTAGGGGCCTACGAGAGCAAAAAAAGCTTAAGAATTTTTAGAACATTCAATTTTATTTTCACAAATATTCATAAAATTACGAAATAGAAAAATAGCCATAAAAACATCCAAGAAAAAAGGAAAAGAAAGTTAGCAATAAATACGAATATTAAATGAACAATTTAATGTAATTTGCGCGGAAAGTTTTGACTGTGAAAAAAACCATTGAAAGGCTAAAAATGGAATAAACAATCATAAAAAGGAAAATACGGTAATTTATTACATTGAATAATAGAGATAAGCACACTCTGTACATATCTGACACCAGTGTTAAGTTAAAACTTGACATATCGTGTTTTGAATCATCTGGTTTGAACAGTTGGTATCGTTAGTAACAGCCGAGACGAAATGTCTCAGGTAACAGGTGCTTTTTTTTTTTAACAACTTGTTAACATTTAATGTTTGAATTCTTTAGCAGAAACATGGAATACACAAAGAAAATAACAAAATCCCAAGTACATGTATTACAATCATCATATTGTGACTTGTTTTGTACAACTTTATTGTATCCCTCACACATACATAGCATACATATTAAAAAATTAATTTTTAATTATAGATACAGATGACTGGAACTTTTGGAATGGTACGTTCAAATAATAGTTTTGTCTCTGTGATTTTTTGTTTAAAAAACTGCACCCATAAAGAATGTCATTATATAGTTGTTTTGCTGTATATAAGAAATTGAATTTATTTGAGACATTTATACATCTTGCTGTGATACACTTTTTTTCTACATGCAGATCACCATGAGGTTGTAACAGATAAATATGTCAACGTGGCAGATAAATTTGGAGACTTCTGGGATGGTTAGTTTTTCAATCATGAACAGAAATGAGCTATAATAATAGCAAACCCATTGCACTAAAAGTTTTTTTTATAATTGATGAGGAGTTGTGAAACTATCCCAAACTGAGGAGACTAAAAGTTGTCTGCTTTTGCGAATTCAGATGTAAAGTAGTCTAAAAAAATGTATAAGGTATTTCATTCTTAAGAAATCGCAATCTAATCTATATATAATTACCACCAACTATGAGGGCAGAGGTATTTATTAAATCAGTTACCTAAAATAAGATTTACATTTGTTAACAGAGGAGAGTTATGCTCGAGCTCCATATTTAAAGGAAAACACGAGAACATCCCGCTGGAATAGCAACGAGCGAGGCAAGATGAGGAGAGAGATCAGTATGATGACACTATATTGCTGGGTGCTGTTTATCTCCATGACAATGCTAGTTTTATACGTCTTCTACAAACAGAAAAATGTGGTAAGTTTCCATACCTGTCATTAGAAATCTTACCAGCAAGGAGCAGCATTCCAAAAATATTTATAATTTCTTTAAAAAATTTTTTAAAAAACACTATATAAAACAGTGACTTTAAAATTTACTTGAGGATTTATTTTAAAAACATAAATACTTATTCTTTCAACACTAACACAGGATAGGTAAAACTTATCTTTAGATTCTCATCACCACCTGTGTCTGTTTCACTCAAAGTGACCCTCCCCCTTGTTTTTTTATTTTGGTATTTTGTTATCAAATGCTTAAGATTTACTCAGTGAAAACAATTGGCAATGATCACCATCAAAGTGTAAGAGTTATCCCCACATTGTATTATTGTTATGTGAATGAATATGATAACCATTTACCAACCATAGCATTGAAGCTTTAATAAATAAAAGTGAAAGCAGACATCCTCAATTTAAGGTTTTTTTCTATCCACGGTTTTCTTATTCTTTTTTAATGTTGCAGCCAATACCTTTTTATATATACTGAAATGCCTAACAGGCAGTAATGAGAATCGAAAACACTAATTTTACCTTTCATAATTTATTTGGAAATCACAAGAATACACACAATATTGGATGGAAATGGCTGCAAATTTTGTAGGTGTGAAGGGAGACAACTAGGATACCTTAATGATAGAACAAAGTATTTTAGCCATCAAACAATAAGTAAGGTTATGATTGAAATTTCTATTGTAGTTTAAGCCATACTGGACATATTTACATCGCCGGCCTGCTGAAAGGAGACTTTCCTCTGAAGACGCAGCAGAGGAGAGGAAAGGCATGGTGAACCACGCCTTCGCTTGATTTACACTCTGTAGGGTGATCTGTGTAACATCAAGTACCCGTTATGTTCTGTGTGTTGACACGTTACCATCAGAAAAGTGAAACAGATTTTCCTTGAACATTACCTTACAAGTGTGTGGAGAACTCTGTTTATATGCATTAAATGCATTTCCCAGTATATTGTGCCATGCTGTAATATTTTTATGAAACAAATTCTACTGTAGTTGGATGGTGACTGCTACATATAACCACAGCTTCCTGAGTCATACTTATGCTAGATACACATCATCCATTATTGAACTTATTGCAATAGCTCTGCATTTTTTTTTTCTGAGAATTCCATCAAGACAGACTGCGAATGTACAGTATTGATTTGAGTGCCAAATTTAACCCGACAGTAAAATGAAATGCGTCTTTCTTGCCCGTTTTATTTTTTTTATTAGAAGACAATGATTCATTTACAGAATATACCAGTACCAAACCCATAAGGTTTCACTGTAAGATTTTTGCAAGTCCCATGATTTACTGATTGTTTACATTATTGACTTCCTATGTGCCCTCTATATACATGGTAGTCCCTATACTTTTACATTTGTGAATTCCTGTATGTCCACAATATAGTTTTTAGTCCATTGTTGGAATATGAAATGAAACATACCTGGTATAAGGACTTAAAAATCCAAAATGTTTATTTAACAATCTGTATTCTCATTTTTAATATCTATTTTCTCAAAATTCTTAATTCTAAAAATCTTTACCAATTCTGAAAGCATTCAACTTTTCAAGAGTTAAACAGTCATACTACAAGAAATCAGCAGGCATGCTTATGAAGCTATCTTAGGACAAAGACATATCTTAAGACGAACTTACGACATATCTTAGTCTTAAGTTCCCGGCCATCGAAGCTATCCTATCTTAGGAGAGTTCTTAATCTTAGTCCTAACTTTAGGACAATCACGAGCTTGTCTTAAGACATATCTTAGGTGATTTTAAGAAGCACTGGTGTCAGGAAAACAACTACCGGTAAGAATTTTTTTTTTGCATAAACATTCCCAATATCGAAAAAATGTATGACCATGAATGGCACAATACTTGTCACCTAACAGTTACATGTTAAAATTCCTCTGAATGATGCATTTTGACCAAAAAAACTTATACATTGTAGTAGTAGTAGTAGGGCATTCACTTCGCAATTAGTAGGCCAGCAGTGACGGAAAACATCTGAGTTTGTGGCGATCACCGAGGCACACATTGTAAGAAAAACAAACAATAACAATTTCACTACTGTACGTCCCACATAGTTCACATAGCATTGCTTTCTTTTTTAGTTTTTCAGGACTGATAGAAAAATTTGATGGTTTGTTGTTATGCGGGGCAGTTGATTGAAGAATTTGACTTCCACTATTGTTTGTTGTCTTAGCTTGGGAATTCTCCAGTTCAGTGAAAGTTGCTGTATCAGCACTTATCAGGATGACAGCAAGAGATTTTCCTGAGATGAAGGTGAGCTTTACAGTAGATTAAGGTACCAGGTATGTTAGGATTAGGAGTGTTTTCACAAAAGCCACAGTACCCATTATTCCTGTGTAGATATATATTACAAGTGCTTTTAATTAAGTGTTAGTTCCATTATAAGTATTACTAGTTATTGATTTAAACTTAATTTTCTCGTATTTTACGGCAGTAATAGAATTATGTAGAAAATGAAGCATTTTCATGGCATTCAATTCAAAATTATGTTTAAAGTAACTCACGGTACATATGTTCATGTACATTTAGTATCATTTTAAAGGAGAGATAAAAAAAAGATATGAAAAACTGTTTTCTGAGAGAGTCAGAGTGAAGGCAATGCTAGCTGATACATTTCCTTCATCTTAGATTGAAAAAACTCCCATATTAATGCAAGTCCTCCTTCTTTTTCAATTAAAAATTACAGTTTGAAATATGTTTTTCCATTCAGTTTACCTAAAAAAAAAAAGTCCAGTCAGATACATCTTATTCTACCAAGCTACATTTGTAAAGGATCATTAGAAGGATTTGTTTCTCAATTTTGAGAAATCTGTAGCCTCCTTTCTTTTACTAGATCTTAACCTTAATATTTATTATTTATAATGAATTACACTAGTATGAATGATAATCACAGATCTTGTATCTAAATTTTCTTTTTTTCTTTCAGGAAAACAGATGTAAAGTTCAACTATATCTAAGGCAATAAACAAGATGGCAGAGAGGAGTTTTGTAGTATGATCACCTACAATTATTAATGATACCAGTGAAATATTTAATTGTGTTAATATTTTGCATTTGATAAGAATATCTTATATTGTTTCTACTACATTTTTTTAATGCTAATTTTAATATGGGTAATATGATATCAATTCCAATGCTTAGGTTACTGATGCCTGGTGTGGCAGGTGATTGTTGGTTCCACTGTAACAGTTGTCCCCCTCTCTCCTCAGCCAATGGCTGAATTGAAGGACACATTGTATTGAATGAACATTTCAGTTTATCACTACTGGAAAGTTTATTTTGGGAGGAGTGATTTGTGTTTTGTAATACTGTATTACACGATTTGCCTTCTGCAATATGAGATTTGCTAGATGTCTTGGAAAGAAGAGCTAAAATTTGAGTAGTACTTCTCTTCTGATGTGAGGTGAAGGAGTCTTCTTGCATTGTGTGATGTAAGCCACCACTGTTTTGAACAATCTGCTCTTTGACAAAATAACTAGAGGGCTTTGTTTCTGGTTCTTGAATGTCTGCATCTTGCTGGGAACCTAATTTTGAGCTGCCTGGTGATTGGCTAGATCCAATTGTGCTCCACGGAGATGTTGTCAGGGATCTTTTGTTTATCAGACCAATCAGAGGTGAGGAGTTCTCTCTGTAGCTCCCTCTGTCTGGAGAGGTTTGGGGTCTACTGTTAAGGATCTGTGGACTTGTTGCTGACATGTTGGAGTTATTTACCTCTGAATAGGTTCTTTTGGGGCTAACTTGATTTAAAATGTTGTATCTTCTTTGAAATGATGCGTAATGATTAGAGTTTCTGACTGGACTCTGACCCCTCATCTCTCCACAGTTTGTGTTATCTGTCTGTTGATTTGGAGGTTCTGGGTCTTTTGGAGCAACAAGCCTTGGAGGAACAAAGCCCTACATAGAGGAAATAAGTTACCAATTACTTATTTAGCAAATATGAGATTTACAACTTTAAACATGAATATGAAGTTCTGTAACAAACATTCAAAAGTACATCAATTTAACTCTCAAAGATACATGTACATTAGAAAAATTGCAAGAGAACAAAATAATGGATAAAAGTGATGTAGATCTTAAAGTACAAAGATTTATAACTTCATGAAATGGCATGAAGACAGTCTGTCTTAATCACCTGAGAATATTGTCACATAATAAAAGATAATTATTTTGACAATAAATAAACACACTTTTTCTGATTCTACAGGATAAAAAACCATTTGCATTATTTATGATGTTATGATGCAAATGCCAAGTTTATCAAAGACACTTTCATATATGAAGTGCAAAGTTGCATGTTATTATCGAACAAACAAATTTTTGTAACAATTTATAAGACATAAACTACAAGTACATGTACATGTATCATATTATAAACAAGAAGCTAGAAAACTAAATAACTTAAAAATATCATCTTAATTTCTGTAAGAGTCAATATTTACTTTCTGTCTGTCGATTTTATATGATTGTGTAGTCTAGAGTGAAAGTAGAATTTGTAGATTTAATACTGAATTTTCATGGCCTCTTACTTTCTTGTAATAGGATTAACATGTTTAATAAACCAGACAAAATTTCCATACTTCCGATTTTTGTTGTATATAATCTTTACTACTAAAACAAACACTAGAAACAACCTCACTTAATTATGTGAAAAATAGACTTCGTGTAATGACACACAGATAGAGAGTGAGGAGGATTTAGAGGAGGAGGGAGAAGAGGATGAGGTGGACTGTCAGGGTGGGGCCTCGTTTGCCATATCTTTCTCCCCCTTGTCTGTGATACCATCAGACTCGGACAGTGACCGTGAGGAACCACCGTATAGCAGAGAAAACACCCAACAGCAGGAGGAGCAAGACTACAGTATCTGTCAGAGATCTGTCAGGTCGGCAGAGGTATCAGACTCACTGTCATTGGAAGGGAAGATAATGGTTAATGGAGAAGGTTCAGGTGAAACAGAGGCGATTCAGGATGATGTGGTACTGCAGAAAGAAAGTCAAAATATGGAAGTAGCAGAGGAAGGAAACATGCCTACCTGCCAGACTGATGCCAAAGATGCCAAAAATGAGAACAGTCTTCAAGAGAAAGAAGGTATCAATTGTAAAACTGGGAATGAAGTCAATTGTTGTTTGGATTCAAGTCAATCACCTGACACAATTGTAAATGAATACAGAGAAAAACATACAAAGAACCAGGAGGAGGGAAAAAACACAAGACAGGAAGGACTGTCCCAGGGCCAGAGAGATTCAGAGGGGTTTTCTCAAAAGTCACTAGGATGTCTAGAATTGAGCCCTGATTCACCAGGATGTTTATTCAAAAATTCTCAAACAAATTCTAACTGTATATCACAAAATGCCAATTTGATGATGAATTCATCAGATATGCAAGTAGGAAATGTTAAATTGCCTGTATTTGAAACCAGCTGGTCTGAAGGTGATTCAATGTTTGATACCTCTCCTTTGAGACTGCACAGACACCAACAACAAGAACACAAAGGTGACTCTGTACAGTCAAGTTTTAATTCCTTGCAATGTTTTGAAAAATGTGATTCAGGGGACAGCACTCAGATGGAAGGCAAATCACATATAGTAGAATGTAGAAGAAATGAAAATATTGAAGAGGAAATTTTATTTAAAAGTCCACATTTCCATCGGTATGACCAATTCAGATCAAAACAGGGGTCTGACCAGCCATGGATCAATGGCAAGAGGGACTCCTTCAGTGTTAGAACAGATGCAATGTCAGCTGTAGGGGGTCGTACAGAAATTAACAATGTGCCAAAATCACTAAATTCTGTGACATTGAGAAACTGTGTGCCAAAGACAGAACCATCTTACTGTAAGTCTTCCTTCCTATTGTCATTAGTACTTTGTTCACGATTTTGTCTGACTTGTCGCTTAACTTACAGTTTTACACGCTTGTGCATAAACTTTTCACACTTGAACTTTCAAAAGACCATTGTCACATTGTATACTATTTAAATTTTAGCTCTCAGTGATCTTCCTCACCCATCAGAACTCATCAAAAGTCCTCTGAAAACAGAAGACAAGGATCTGTCTGAGAAGGTCAATATCATTTTATTTTGATTTTTTTTTTCAATGTACAATGATGTTATTTGACGTTTAAAAAATAAAAATTGAATTTCAGTGGGTTAGAGGGCAAGAGAACTGTTTCTCGTGTTTGACTGGATTATTAAACCAAAGCTAGGAAAACTACTTACTTAATGCTGCTTTTAAAGCTTGATAGAAATTTTCATTTATCTTTATAATGTATTTTGTAGATTTCTGAGAGACTAGGTTCATACAGAATGAGAGGTAGTGTCAGTGGTATGGGTGCTCAGCGTCAAGAAATTCCGACTACACAACGGACTGGCTTTAATTCCAAGACTGGACCAAACATCACCTTCAGTCAAGTAAGACATGGCCCCAATGCTGAGAAAACAGGTAATCTTTTACATATTTGAAGATTGAGCATTGCATTTCTAATTAAATTTGAAATTTTACAAAGTAAATCAAAAGTTTAAAATGCTATTTTAGTATTTAATGTTGACATGTTATGTAATAGAAATTGAAGACTTTCCTTCATTCATTATCAAGAATTTCAATCAGAGGAAGCAGTTCCTGGGGATTGGATTGACAAGTTACAAGTTGACCACAAAAATAAAGAGGTAAGGATTTAAACCATTCTGTTGGATATTTGTGAGTGTTTTTCAAATGAATTATTCAGTTCTTGTTATCATTTAATGCAAGCCAGATATTTTTCTGTTACAGAATCTGTCACAAATTGGGAGTTCAATAAATACTGCTAAACCTTCTTATGTGAAAAGAAACTATCCCAATCACAACAATTTTGGAAAGCATTGCATCAGGAATGATGAGTCCACAACAAGATTAGGTCCTCAGATTGGCATGATGTCAACCAACAACCCTGGCTTGCTGCTGGAAACAGAGGAAGAGGTGCTGAACAATATAAGTAACAATAACAACTTTATTACATCAGGATCTGTCACGGTATTTAACTCACATGATGAAGAGATCTGTAAGGACAGTGTATATGGAAGGTCCAGGAGAATGTTCTCTCCTGATGTCGAGTCAGCCAGGGACCCTCCTAAGATAGCCCGGGGAAGTCGGCCATTTAACGATCAGCGACAAGATTCACCGTCAGTCAGGGACCCTTCTAAGATTGCCCTCAGGAGCCTGCCATTTGACGATCAGTGTCAAGAGTTACAGTCACACTCTGTTAGAGATACAGAGTATGGATCAGTGAGGGACCCTCGTAAGATAGCCCTGGGGAGCCAGCCATTTGATGATCAGTCTCAAGATTCCCCATCATACTCTGTCAGAAATACAGAGTATGGATCAGTGAATTCATCAGGACAAGAGTTAGATACCAATCCTAAAGACCTCAACACAGAAGATTCCATCAATAATGCAGAATCTGTTGTGTCCAAGTGGGGGAGGTTTATGCATATGGATGAGGAGGAAGAAGACCTGGATTATTTGAACTGTTCTTATGACTTCAACACGTCTTTAGGAAAGATGAATTCAGAAGCACAAAGACAAAGTCATAATACGGCTACAAGTAATATGGCAGCTGCATCTGCACAAGCTTCTCATGTGAGCTCTCCCAGAAGCACTGCATTGAACACACCTACACAGAGAGGAAATGTCAATACTTGTAAAGATAAAGTTGGTGCCATACAAAGTAGAAAGTTCTGCTTTAAAGGCAGGCAACATTCATTTTCTGATGATAATAATGACAGTACGCTCTATGAAAGTAATCAATCTACTGCAAAAAATGCCATAACACAAAGAAATATGGAAAGTTATCATACACCAATCAACAGCATAGATTCTTGTAGTTTAGATGTCAACCGGAAAAGTTACTCCTTACACCATGGAAACTTAACAAGCTCCTCCAATCAGTGTGTAGGAATATCCCCTAACCTTGACCTTATATGTCTTGGTTCCTCTCCAAGTTTGTATGATTCCCCAAAGCTGAAGTCTTACAGACATAATTCCCCAGCTAGCCAGCCACTCAAGTCAGTAGACATAAAAGTCATTAAACCCACCAGTCAGAAAGTACCTCTTAGTGAGAACTCTAAACTCTGTTCTAAAGTTAACTCCTCTATGTTTGACTCTCCAGAGCAAAACTCCTACAGATTTAATTCTCCAGACAGCCAATCCATCAATTCTCAAGACATAGAACTCAATAAACTCACCAATCAGAAAGTGCCTGTTAGTGCAAGCTCCTTAGCCAGTTCCAAATTTAACTCCCCTATAGGCCAGAGAGTGCCTGAGACCGACATTTCAGATGGTTCAGCAGACTCTGTGATGTGTATCAGTGCTGAGAGGAGATTTAATCCTCCAATATTTAACTCTACTTCCTCACCAAACATCTTAATAGGATCAAAGGTTTGTGACATTTTCTTTAGCATAGGGAAAAATCTTTAAAATACCCAGTTTGTCTGCATAAATGTTCAGTATAAATTAAAACTTTTTTTCTTCCAGAGAAGTTTATGGGGCGACCTTCAGTTTGCCAGCCTGTCAGAGGTAGAGAACAACCACACCCCGGTCAGGAAGATCGTCATACCAACCATGTTCTCCTCCCCCCTACTATACAAACAGGTCCTCATGTCTGCCCTCAGAGGTCAGTACATTGTCCAATACAAACAGAGGTCAGTACATTGTCCAATACAAACAGAGGTCAGTACATTGTCCAATACAAACAGAGGTCAGTACATTGTCCAATACAAACAGAGGTCAGTACATTGTCCAGTAATCCAACAAATCTTGGTGTTAGAGAACAGTACTCTTGGTACCTGGTAATGTACCAGTCCACATGTATTAGCTTTTTGGACACTATTTATTCATTTTATCCTATCATAATTATTAAAGTTCATTAAAATATAAAAAATTCGTTTTATTTTGTTTCAGAACACCTGAACATCATTTTGTTTGACCTGTCTAAGCAGTATCATCAGGTTTTGTCAAAAACAGACACCACAAATCTAACATTTCCAGGTAATTACTGTTTGCATCTTTCATTTCACTTTATGTCTTTCATTTAACTTACATTAATATCTTTCATGAAAATTGATGAGAGAATGTGTGACCAGCTTCTTTGCCATTGTCAATGATAGGATCTCGTATGAATCTTGATTTCAGTGAAGAACACCCAGTCCAGTCAGTCTAGGGATACAGGACCCCCACTTCCTCCCTGTCACTGTGGGGTCTCCTCCAAACTGGTCCAGGTCAGGAAGGAGGGGCCCAACAAAGGGAGATATTTCTACTCCTGTACCAACCCAGCCAGTCACAGGTGTAAGGTACACTCAATTCTATATATACACTATAAGTAGAATTGTTAGCAAGGATTTAATGTGGACATTATTAGTGAGGGTGCTAAGATTGCTAAAATTGAATATCGATAACAATTTACTGCGATTTATTTGTAATAGCTTCTTTAGTGAGCATTGTAAATTGCTAAAATTACATCTTGCTAAATAAAATAAAATACCGTTTTTTTGTATAGATCTAACATTATAATATATTTTGTGATTCAGTTTTTCCAATGGGCTGACTCCAGTGGAAACGTAGGACTACATCACGCGGGCGGAGTTAAGGTTCGATTGACGGATGCTGGTAGTGTGACATCATATTTCCGTCAGCACCGTGTCATGTTCTACTGTCAGTGCCAGTACCTACACAAGTCAATGGAAACCATTCTGGCTCACTTCAAAAATGTAAGTCTCCTAGTAGTCAGTAGAGGAACCATTCAATATTTCTTTGCTAAAATAAAAATAAAATTTCTGTATTCAATTTCACTTCAGCCATGGGCAAAGCAGAAGTACCAGAGGGAAAATAAAATGCAAAGAAAATACTTCATTCGTTTATCCAGAAAAGATTCCTCAACACTTTATTCCAAAGGTTTGAATGAAAATTGTTGAAATGCATTTCAGTTACATTGTTCTCAATGCTGTTATTAAGGTACTTGTTTACTCACGATATTTTAACAACAACGGGTCGCCGTACTTACAAATGTCGTAAATTTAACAAGTTGTGTAAATGAATAGTTTTGTATTTAAAACTATATATAAGAGTAAAACATTACATATGAAACTAATATTTGTGGGTTTTTATGTTCTAATATTTATTCTTCATCGAAAATATACTGTTTACGACATCTTCCGCATCAGCGCGGCAAATGTAAACAATGGCGTCTGACATCGTCAATGTACCATGGCACACTGGAAAAACAAGGTTTTTCAAAGAAAACATCGCAATACAGGAAAAATTCTCACTGGTCACGAATCGTTGGGTAGAAATTTGGGTTGATTTAGACCATAAATATTACGTGAAATCGATCTACCGGGGGTGAGACTGCCAGACTGGACATGATCATGATGACAACGTACCAGAACCTGCATGTAGAGACGTTCCCGTCTCCTTCAACATTGAACAACAGAAAATTCGAGGTAATGCTTAAGACTAGAATCTATTATTTCTTTTGTGTTCTCTATGTTTTAAATATGAATAAATCTTTCGGCACAAATATCATTGCACACAGCAGTACATATATATAAACCGATAAACACTGATCAAGATATCGAGGGATAGGCCTATAGAATCGAACCAAATCAATCAGCTGCTAATCTGACGTACAATGTCAGTGACATCAATTGGCAACTGCGGAATCACTTTCAATGCATGAATAAAAATGATATGGAAACTAGTAATGATTGCATTGACTGCCATTTTTTAAAAATTCTTCTATGAATTATGAAAAAGAATTCTAAGATTGGTACAATTTTATTGCATGATCAATGCGTAATTTTTACAATGTACAGATTGATCATTTAACTTAAACAACACTTTTTTTATTTCTTAAGATATGACACTGCATTGAGTAAAGGGAGAAGGTGGTAGAAGTAGGGGTATTAGCAGATGGCTACTAAGGTCGTGGAGTTTGTGGCATTCCTCTCCATCTTTCTTATACCATGGGGATATTATGGCTTAAATTGGGTTCATTCCTGAAAGTCCAGTGTCAGAATACAGCATGTCAACATATAAATAAAATACCTACTGGAAAGCACCGTGGAAAGATATGGGATGCAAATACCAATCTTGCCTGACACAGGACAGGTACATATTTTATTTTGCATTTATTTTTTAATTACGTACTGTACAGTACATATATAATGAAAGCACCAGGTTAATTTCCTGTAAAAAAAACAAACAATTGTTCTATATTTCATTAATACATCCGAATAATATATTTTTAGGAATGATGCATACAGGCATGGGGCTTTCTCAGGTGAATGCACTTTTAACATCATTAAATATCCCCCCAATCAGTTCTGGACTCTGCAAAACAGACAACATGAAACAGGACCAGTTCTGGAGAAAACTGCAGTAGAAAGTACCAGAAGCAGCCTTCATGATGAAATTCAGGCAACTGAAGTATGTACATAGAGAAAATAAATTGTCCATTGTAATATGATTTTTTTTTTGAATATTTAGGACACTAAAATATATTTGATTTAAATGAAGTTATAATGTTTCTAACAGAATTAAATTTAATAGATGACGTCATTAAGAATTTTAGTACAGTAGAACTCGTTTAGTAGGAATATGTTTATAGTGAATTCACAGATATAGCGAAGTTTTTCGGGGTCCCCAGCAAAAATTCTGAACATTTTTTTGTAAAATTATATGGTTATAACGAATTCTGATGTAACAAATTTATTGATATAGTCAACTATTTTGATTCCTGTAGAGGTTTTAAAAAAAATGAAATTCTGATCACATCTTTTTTAATAAATTTTGAAAAATTGATATATAGTGAACTGACTACTTTTTGGTAAGTATTTGTTTATAAAATTCTATTTATAATGAAACCATAGTTATCCAAGGAATGTTTTGTAACAACTGCTTTCCTTACATATTCGATAAAAATACTTGATGGAAAACGTGTAAATTGCAATGGCTTTATACAGTTATACAAATTCGTTATACTGATATAACCAGTAATGCAAGTTTTAAAATTCACAGGTCCCCAGGACTTCGCTTACTGTATTTCTATTCTCCAATATATGCATCTTTAACATTAAAAAGTAAATCCTATACATGTAATTTTCAGATTTAAAAAGTATACATTTTAAGAGATTAACCACAATCAAGGTAAGAAAAACCAATAAGCTTCATGTTTCTGATAGTCTCCTTATGATTTTTAGGGATTAAAGGTACAGTCGAGCTAACAGTCAGTGTTGATGCAGGTTGACAGAAACCAGGCAGTGGGCCATCCTTTGACAGCCTCTCTGGTATGTTGTGCATTTATTTGTGTCTAGATCGATAAATCAGGGCGTATACTTTTTTTGTCTCGTCTGTCTGTTGTCAACCTTTACCTCACCATAACTTTTGAACACTCAACTAATTAAGCTCTAGCTATCAAATGACACCAAGGTCAATTACCTTGTGACCTTGACTGTGACCTATAAGCTTTTTCAAACTTTTGCCATAGGAGATAGAGACTTCATATTTGGTATGCATACCTCACTAATAATGCTCTTTCAAATGACACCAAGGTCAATGACCTTGTGACCTGGACTGTGACCTTTATGCCAAAAATAGCTTATTGGAACTTAGTTGCCACCGGGTTGTGTTTCACAAG
>PRKT01000138.1:265822-310286 GCA_003671525.1 Saccostrea glomerata | reverse complement strand
AAATCTTCTTCTCAGGAACCACTGGGCCAAAAAAGCTGAAACATATGTGCCCATGGAAGGATCATGGGGTAGTGTAGATTTCAGGGTGGGGATGCATTATGTATAACAAGGGGGAAATCTGGTAAAGAACAGAATGGTCAAAGCTTCTCAGGTGAGCAATGTGGCCCATGGGCCTCTTGTTTTTGAGATATTACCAGATTTCTATTCAAACTTGTCCATCCCAGTTTGTGTTCATATAACCGGCAATATTTATCAGAAGTGTTGCTAAAATGTACTTTACAATGCACATGATGCTGTAGAAGATGTTTCAGCTTTGCGAAGTTTATATGACACTGTTCATTTTTGTGATGATGGACATTCATCTTGTAGACTTGTACATTTACATTTCAGTATGTCTTGAGTGTGCATACATGTAATTACCAGAAAGTTGTAGATAAAAACATACCATTCTTTCAATGTTTGATTGATAAAAATCTTCTGAGTGTCAGAATGGCAAGGAAGGTGGCCAGTAGTGGCCTAAACATTGATTGTCTCAGATAGGCACAATCTAGAAGTTTTGATAGGTTTAATAATAATAAAATTTTATGAAACAGAGAAAATTCAGGTTATTTGTAACAAAATATCTCCAAATTTTGATCATTGACACCCACTATGTGTTTCATTTTTATTTCCTATAGAATGCTTTCTATATATATAAATTAACCAATAAGAGTTTTTCATCAGTCAAATTTTTAGAATATTTGAATGAAAAAAGGTTCATTTTTATGCATTAAATGTTATGAAACAGGGGAAATTCAGGTTATTTGTAACACAATATCTCAAAATTTTGATCATTGACATCCACTTTGTGTTTCATTTTTATTTGTTATAGGGTGCTTTCTATATGTATAAATCAACCAATAAGAGTTATCATCAGTCAAATTTTTAGAATATTTGAATGAAAAAAGGTTCATTTTTATGCATAAAATGTTTTGAAACAGGAAATTCAGGTTATTTGTAGCAATATATCTCAAAATTTTGATCATTGACACCCACTTTATGTTTCATTTTTGTATCTTATAGGGTGCTTTCTGTATGTATAAAACAATCAATAAGATTTATCATCAGTCAAATTTTTAGAATATTTGAATTAAAGCAGGTTCATTTTTATGCATAAAATGTCATGAAATGGAGGAAATTCAGGTTATTTGTTAAAAAATATCTCAAAATTTTGATCATTGACACCCACTTCGTGATTAATTTTTATTTCTTATAAGATGTTCCCTGTATGTATACAACAACCAATAAGAGTTATCATCAGTCAAATTTTTTTAATATTTGAATGAAAGCAGGTTCATTTTTATGCATAAAATGTCATGTTACAGAGGAAATTCGGGTTACAGAAAATAAAAACATGATTGATTTCTGAAATGATTTTTTGTTTTTTTTTAAGATAACACCTTAATTAATAAATTAATATGGTAGAATGTTTCATTTACATGCTCGCAAGAAAAATTATAGTAAAAGATTGAATTAACCTTAAAAAATCCATATCTACAATGGTGAATTCATGCTTTAATTTCATTGGCCAATAGCAAAAAAAGTAGGTCATTGACCTAAATGTTTTAAAATAGAATTTGTCAATACATACGTGGGTCTTGCTAATTTGATAGACGAGTTTTAATTATCATCAGTGGATTTTTTTTTCCTTCTGAGTAAACAAGTACCTTAAGAATTAAATTTAGCCTCAGCTAAAACATACTTCACTCTTAATTAATAATAAGTGGGGTAACCAATGTATTTCAGATGATTTGTGGATTGTATCTAGAGACCTGAATTTTGATTCTACTTGTACCTTTCTGGCCAAAAGCACATACTATGGGCCAACATCAGGGAATGAACTGGAGATAGAACCAGTGTCCAAGTTCTCACCATCCAACTGGAAGAATGAAGGTGTCTGTCATTTATAAAATATATTTGTATAAATTGATTATTTATTAATATTTTATAGAAAGAAAAACATGCATACAATTAAAAGAATATATAAAGTTGTCCAAGATTATTAAGAAATCTTCTAGATCCAAGGAAATGTTGATTTTGTCTATGTACAAATTTAGTAATTGCCATAATGTGTGAACTGCAGTTAAGCTTCTGTATTTTGTACACTCTCTGAACAACAAACCTACACAATACCAAATAAAAGAAAATACTAATTATTCCACGTCTCTCTTTTTACCATTTTACTGTGATTTGTTGCAGCTTCTTGTCATGCTGTGTTAGCTGGAAATGTCAGTTCTGAGCTCAGTTACCTCGACAACATACAGGACAATGTACAACAGAGTTGTCTGCCCATACTCGGCCAACTTCTCAGTGTGCAAGTGCATGATAAATTAATAGATTATTGTGAATGTGAAACCACCCAATTATATTGTTGGTGATAAATTCTTCTTGTAAAATATATATGTAAGTGTTGTGTATACATGTAATGTGTTTTATTCAGGGACGGTGCTGATGCTGGTAAGACCCACAAGGGATTCCAGCCTCCCAGACTGAACCAAGGCAAATCAGCCGCTAACATTCACGTCCCTGTTTATGCTATGGTATTAATTTTAAGAAATTATCAATGTTATACTCTTGATTGTTTTATTAAGAATTTTAATTTTATTGGCCACTGATTTGATGTTAAAGTACTAGACATTTACAACTTTTATGTAATAATTTTGTGACTGGAACCAATGCACTCACAAATTAGATGATTAAATATTGTTCTTTTCTCACTTTGGATCTTAGCAACTCAATTCTTATTTTTCATCCCCTGTCATAATTGGGTATTTAGTGTTCCAGAATGTCTTTATTTACTGTTTTGTTTTTTAGAATGAGTTGGTTACTGAGTTTATGAGGACCTACTCTCTGAACTCAGACCAGGGCTCAGCACTGAGGAGACTGGCAGCCATGTTTTGTGAGGACAGCCACAGTGAAGTGTCCTCCCTTCTCCTTATACACGGTATAGAGATGATGAATCCACTTAAATTTACGCTGAGATATTTCTCCCTCAGTTTAACAGATGAACACATTAAATGCTTATGATTTACTTATTTATGATTGTTTTCATCATAAATATACTAAAAAAAGTTAAGATGCATTTTAGTATTGATCTGATTCATAGTTTACACATGTCAGTGTTTATAAAGTTTTCTCAGGCCATAAGACAAATCTAGTAACAGTTCAATTGGTCAGCTGTTCACATGCTCTTTTTGTGTATGCAGCAGAAAAAGATTTGTTAGCATTATATTTATGTTCTATTTCTTGAAAACAATTTATTGCTGTGACATCACATCTGAGCTTTACTGAACAGAAAATTCAAGCCACATGTATTTGTATGGAAACACTCTAGGACTAGAAATGTGAATATAATGCTATGTTTTAGCTGTATGGATAGTAACTTAGTGTTACATGTACATGTAGGTTTTATGTGTGCCACTTAAACAAAAGAAATTAAACTACTGCCCTTTTCACTCTAAGAAGTATTGAGGGTACATTGTAGGAGTGTTTGGGGCCGGGAAGAGCTTCCTGCTGTCTGTTATGGTACGATTCCTGGTCAGGGTGTTTGAAGTGAATGGGAGCTACACCCCTGGGCTGCCTTACCCCTGGAAAATTCTCATCTCCTCCACAACAAATGTCGCTGTGGACAGGGTCCTCATGGGGTAGGTGTCACCGAAAATCTGGTGTGAATAGTATAGGTTATCTTTGGAGAGATTAAGACTGGATATTTCTAAAGAAAAATCTATTACAATAATTGTGATTTAGTTAATGCGAACTGATTGCAAGTAAATACTATTACATGCTGCTGACCCTGGCTGTGTTAAGGAATAGTGTGATGTTTAAAAAAAATTGAGTGGTCCAACATCTCACCAATTAGTCCAACATTCAATCCTTTTGGACAGCTCCTGAAACACTAGAAAGAGTTCTTTAGACTTTTAAAGTAAAGATTAGATTAAAGAGTGAATTCAAATGCATACAATAATATGCCATAAAAAAGCAGGCAAAATTTCAATTCATTGACTTAGTACAATTATTGTACATATGGCTGTTACATAGATACTGTACATATTTTGATCTTTACAGATTACTTGATATTGGCTTTGAAGATTTTGTGAGAGTGGGGAGCATGAAAAAGATCGCTAAACCAGTGTTACCTTACAGGTAAGTCTGGGAAACAGTGTGAGGTTCTAGAAAAAACATACATGTTTGTCTCCTTCTATTAGACATTGTACATATGGTTGTGTATTCTTAAAGTTCCACCAACTGTAGTCCACAATAACAGTATTATAAAAAAGCGTAGAGATAAGTTTTCCAGTCTTGTTTTGTAGCATTATTGTTCCTTCTTGGTAACAGTATGTATGATGTTGTAGTGTACATGCCACTGGTACAGAGAGTCAGGAACTGAAAGATCTCCAGGAAATGATGAGAAGTGGGGACCTCAGTCCCTCAGAAAAACAGTAATTACTCTAGTTAAACCTTAGAAAAGCTTACATATATAAATAATTTTAATAGAAGTACATTGAACAATGAATCAACGAATAAAATTACATTAAAAACCCAACAACATTTTTATAGCTGGTATTACTATAATAGTATTAACTTGAGAAATCCTTTTTATTTTTTTTGTATTTTATACAGTAAATCTGGAAATTTTTGCTGTAGATAAATTTTTAGTAAATTTGCGAGTTCATTGCATTCGCAAAAATATTTTTCTTAAAAATAAATTACCAATAAGAAAATGTAAACAAATCAGTGGTCATTCGCAAAATTTTGAAACGTAAAAATTAATCAACAGCATTTTGACCCGAATTCAAAAAATAAAATCGACATAAAAATTTCCAGATTTACGGTATGAAGTACATAATACATGTAGTCATGTACTTATATGCATGCATATACAAATTCTTGTGTATTTGACATTCTATCTTTATTTGAAAAGAATCAGATTAAAACTCCTTTTTAAAGAAGATGCAATTACCAGTATTTATAATAGTGTTTATTACACTTATGTGAATTTAAAAGATTTGTTTATCTGTAAAACTAAAAACATGTATAAATCACATTACAATTTGAATTTTTAGCAATGTACGACAAAGCATAGAAAAACATAAGCTTGGTGAAAATAAGAAGGTTAGTTAAACAGCCAAAAAATGCAATTATTTAATATTCATTTGTTTTATCAGGTAGTTGTTCCCTTTGTCTTCTCAGGTTCTAAAATTTATACTAGTATAACCCAGTTTTGTAATGTTAAAAATATGAAAGAAACAATTAATAGTCATTTCTTATGTACAGTATTGAGTAGAAAAATTGCTGATTTTTTTTTTTAAATCGGTATGTGTGATTTACATCCTTTTTTTTCAATAATTCAGAGGCTTGGCAGTGTTGCAGTGGTTGGAGTCACTTGTGCTTCATGTGTTGCCCCAAGTCTCAAAGACCTAAAGTTTCCAGTAAGTACATGTCATTGATCATTAGTTTATTTTCTATATTACATTAGCCAATGCAGATTACAGTAAATACATGTAAATTCTTACCTAGTGAATTCATTATAAATTTATTGAATGTTTACCAGGTGGTTATATTAGATGAGTGCAGTCAGATGACAGAGCCTGCCTCTCTATTCCCCATGTCTAAGTTTGCTTGTGAGAAACTGGTACTTGTCGGGGATCCTAAGGTATGTCTTTATGTCTCTGTTTCCTAAAACTTAATAACCAAATTATTGTGTACTGACAAAGCTCCATGTTTTTCATTTGAAGATTTACAAGCAGAAATGGTACAACATATATGTGTGATATTTTATTTTGTAGCAATTGGATCCCACAATTCAAGGTTCAGAGGCCAGCCACTCAGAAGGCCTGGAGCAGACAATGTTTGATCGACTCATCAAAATGGTATCATCGTCTCTTTAGAACTTTAGAACCAGTTTCTGTTTACTGTTCTTCAGACAGGTCTTGTTACTGATAGTCAGTTAATTATTATTGGATTTTTTTAACATGGTTATTTTCTGCTCCAGGGCCACATTCCCACACTGCTGAGAACACAATACAGGTGTCATCCAGTCATCAGTGACCTTGCCAATACTTTGTTTTATCAAGGTCAGCTGCTGGATGGGGTCAAGGCCACAGACAGGGCACCTGTTTTGGTAAAATTAGATTCTCCCTAATAGAGTTTACAATTAACATTTTGTCATTATGTACTACATGTTAGATTCTAACGAATAAATTTTTTTTGAAGGATATTTTACCCACACTCTGTTTCTACAATGTGTCTAATGGACAAGAAGATAATGACTCCAGTGGTAGTTTTTCAAATGAAAAGGAGGCAAATTTTATTGCCTTTATGATAGAGGCTTTAGTCAATGCTGGGGTGGATTCGACTTCTATTGGGGTGATAACACTCTATAAATCCCAGATGTACAGCATCATAGCCAAGCTCGGCACCAGCAGGTAGACTTAACTTAGACTATAGGTACATTCTACTGTAAACCATTTTATAGCCCAAATTTAAAAGTTTATCTTACTATCTACAGTATTAAAAAAAATTCAAGGAAGGGTTTTCCAGGATATTTCATGCATTGTTTGGCAAATGGAATCAGCTATCAAATTCAGAAATGTGTTTTAACTTATTTCAATTATTATTTTTCTCTTTCAAAAAGAAACTGCAGTCAGAATGAAACAAAGTCGATCCTTGTTTCAACTGTCGATGCTTTCCAGGGTGGTGAGAGGAATATCATTTTCTTGTCTTGTGTACGTACCAACAACACAGGCTTTATAGACAATCACAAGTAAGTGAACAACCAAAAAGGCTTTATAGACAATCACAAGTGTACAACCACACAGACTTTACTGAAACCACAAGTGAACAACCAGATAGACTTTGTATAAAACTACACAACCACACAAGCGTGATGAATGCAAAGGTGAGTATTCACCAAAAGATGTTTCTAAGAGAACCACAAATACCGTAAGTTTACAATGAAGGCTATAAATAGTAGGGCTGGTAAGTGTACAACCATCAAGTTCATGTATAGATAACCACCAGTAAGATCAAAACAACATAACATGAGCATATAGACAACCACAAGTTACTATAAAGCACTTGAACTAAAGAAAGAAAAGCAACAAAATTTTGTATATATGTACAGCCACAAATGATGGTACAAGCTTTCCTGACCACATTTACATGACTGTGTTTTCACAATGTGTAGGATACTTTCAGCTTACCAAACTGAGGCTGGTCTCTTATAGTGAGGCTGGAGAATGACAGCTGTAAAGAATATTTTATTGATCACTATGAACTTGGCAAATTATGACTTTTTAGTCTTGCAAATTTTTTAATGACACTGCATGTTGTAGTTTTCATTAACTTGGTAGACTTCTAAGTTTTGACAGCTATTAAATGTATAACAGCACGAATTCATTCTGTATTACAACCTTACTCATTGTATACCCAATCTTTGATATTTTATTCATCTTAAAACAATTCATTTATCATTTACAGGAGAACTAATGTTGCTTTGACTCGAGCCAGGCATCATCTTTTTATTGTGGGACATTTAAACAATCTGGAGAAAAACCAACTCTGGGGGAAAGTTATCTCCATGTGCAGAGGTTAGGAACAATTACCGTATAAGTGGAAATTTTAGGGAGATGCAAATTTAGCGATTTCTACCTAAAATCTGGTAGTTTATTTTTAGCGAGAAGTAATGTTAGCGATTTTAAAATGCTAACTAAAGAAGTTATTACAAATAATACGCAATTAATTTTTAGCGATATTCAATTTTAGCGATGTCAGCACCCATGCTAATAATGCCAAAATTAAATCCTCGCTAACAATTCAACTTATACGGTACTATGTAACAGACTTGGACTCTATCAGGCATAGCAGTAGTTGACTGGTTCAGGTTATTCCCTCTGAAT
This sequence comes from Saccostrea glomerata, assembly GCA_003671525.1. Lineage (NCBI taxonomy): Eukaryota > Metazoa > Mollusca > Bivalvia > Ostreida > Ostreidae > Saccostrea > Saccostrea glomerata. The sequence goes on along the minus strand of PRKT01000138.1, from coordinate 302,349 downwards.
GATGGAAATTGGTTTTTAAAAATTTGCAATTAATTCAGAATTTTTTTTAAAATCTCGATTTCATATAAATTTTCAAATTACAGTTTCCTTCAATATCGTGATAAATTTAAAGTCTTAAAATTCTAAACATTAATTATTTTTTTACTTTGTCCAATTATAAAACTAAATCTAATTATAGCTTTTAAGGATGGGTCTTTTTTTCTAGGTAATCTATATTGTTACAAACTATTGTAGCTCGTAAAGATGGGATGCAGGATTCTGAAGAAGCTCGTTACAGTTTGAGTTCTCTGTTAGACAACTTGTCTCAGGAGTCCTCCTCCAGCCTAACTACCAAGCAACCAAAGAGAAGCAACAGGAAAAGGAAACAGCAGGAGGAGGAAGAAGAAGAAAGTCCCCCAATGTCACTGACAGGACAAACAGGTAGGGGGAATCACCAGGCAGTGGGCGTTCTCGTATTGGGGACAAGTTCTTTGGATATAGCTGCTTACTGAATGTTATTAAAGGGAGCTTAATGTGTATTATGTGATTTAAAAATGAAATTATGACATAATATTATGTCATTTAATGAGAAACTTTTGTAATTAAAAAATGATTTCTATTGAATGAGCAACAATTTATCATGGATCAGACAACATACATGTACATCAAGCTTTGGATATTTGACCTTCAATGTATCCTTGTTTCAATTTTGATTCATGGCAATAAGGCATTGCTTTTGTACATATGTTCTAGCTAAAATAACCATGTATACGTCGCTCTTTCTAGTGGTTGTAATATATTTTGGATTCACTTTATTTTAAACTTGTTAGAGTAGTCTCAAAAAGATCCAAAATAGGGCGTTAAGTCCACCCATTCTTTAGCGATTTCTACCTAAAATCTGGTAGTTTATTTTTAGCGAGAAGTAATGTTAGCGATTTTAAAATGCTAACTAAAGAAGCTATTACAAATAATACGCAATTAATTTTTAGCGATATTCAATTTTAGCGATGTCAGCACCCATGCTAATAATGCCAAAATTAAATCCTCGCTAACAATTCAACTTATACGGTACTATGTAACAGACTTGGACTCTATCAGGCATAGCAGTAGTTGACTGGTTCAGGTTATTCCCTCTGAATGATGGAAATTGGTTTTTAAAAATTTGCAATCAATTCAGAATTTTTTTAAAAATCTCGATTTCATATAAATTTTCAAATTACAGTTTCCTTCAATATCGTGATAAATTTAAAGTCTTAAAATTCTAAACATTAATTATTTTTTTACTTTGTCCAATTATAAAACTAAATCTAATTATAGCTTTTAAGGATGGGTCTTTTTTTCTTGGTAATCTATATTGTTACAAACTATTGTAGCTCGTAAAGATGGGATGCAGGATTCTGAAGAAGCTCTTCACAGTTTGAGTTCTCTGTTAGACAACTTGTCTCAGGAGTCCTCCTCCAGCCTAACTACCAAGCAACCAAAGAGAAGCAACAGGAAAAGGAAACAGCAGGAGGAGGAAGAAGAAGAAAGTCCCCCAATGTCACTGACAGGACAAACAGGTAGGGGGAATCACCAGGCAGTGGGCGTTCTCGTATTGGGGACAAGTTCTTTGGATATAGCTGCTTACTGAATGTTATTAAAGGGAGCTTAATGTGTATTATGTGATTTAAAAATGAAATTATGACATAATATTATGTCATTTAATGAGAAACTTTTGTAATTAAAAAATGATTTCTATTGAATGAGCAACAATTTATCATGGATCAGACAACATACATGTACATCAAGCTTTGGATATTTGACCTTTATAACGTTGGTCTTTTTAAAAAAAAATGGACATAGCAGGATGCATGGTGAATTCTTGTCCAATGCATGTTGAAATAAACTTAACTACACACAAGGCGTTTAAAATTAATTCGATTTTTAAACTAAAATTTCTTTAAGTTTTCCATAAAGTTATCCATTATTTGCAACACTCAACCAATATAGATTCATTCTCTTAAAGAAAGAAAAAAAACTCTTAAAATTTGTTATTTCAAAAATGCTTTAATTACTTCCCTTTGAGATGTCAAATATTACATCACTTCAAGATCTTTCCTGTGGTATTTATTTCACAATGTACTTTAAAGATGTTGAATCATAAAAAAAGTTTAAATTTTCTGCTTTAAGACAGAAAGAATCAATCAGTTTATATGCAAGATTATGGCTTAAAATTGCCCAAAGCAAGGTGCATGTCCAATGCATTATAAACTCCCTACAAAGAAAGGAGTAAGCCTTTGACACAACTGTCATTGCTAAAATTTGTCAGATTTAAGGAGGGTCATAACACACCTGGTAAGATAATGATTGGAAAGCATTAAATCAATATTGCAAAGTTTGGTATATCTCTATTTGAAACTTAAAGATTAAGGACAAATATCCTCCTAATTTACAGTTTATTGTGAAACCTGCAACCTACTGAGAATCTGAAAAACATGGCTACTGAATTCTTCTTGAATTTTTTCACTGTAAATACACTTCCCTCTGTTTGAAGTCTTTTTTTTATCTAAAAAAGATTTTTCAAAGGACTTTTGAAATTTCTTTCAGATGAGTCTGTGGTGATTGAGAGTCCTGTTGTAGTAAGTTCAGGTGAAACAACAGAGGTGTCAAGAAACAAGTGTAAGAGGCGGAGAGAACTACCCCGCATTGATCCAACACTTCTGGACAGCGACAAGGAAAACAACGAGGAGGAGGAACTTCCTGTGTTTGACCTCTGACCTTTCTTTCCTGATGATTTTGAACTTAACAATATCATTTAAACTAGGATATTAATTTATGAAAAATGGTTATTAGAAATGGTTAGATAAGCTACTTCTTGAAATGAATTCATTTGCTTCCCTCTTTCAAAGCAGTATTTGTTAAAGTTGTGAAATCACAAAAGAAAAATTCTAAAGTGATTATGATAGAACTGTCACTTCAGACTGTAAGAAAGAGAGGATGTTTTATATAGAACATTGTCGGAAACCCACAGTAGTTCTCGCTTCTAGAAGCGAGACAGACCTTGGGTTTCCAACGATGATAGTACATGTAAAGAAATGTTATGTGATATATTTTGTGATAAAATTTTTAATTGTTGAGCAATGTTACAGTTTTAATTTGCAACATAATAAACATTTCCCTGAACCAAATCATTTTACTGCAATTTTAAGTTTATGAATGCTTCAATTTTCTCTTTACTTATGAAGAGCCAGAACCATAAGTTCTTGTTCGGCTACAGAAAATAGTAAATGAATGAGTCCAAATGTGTTTCCAAAATAATATACTGCAGAATAACAAATTTTTGCAACCCTTATTTTCCTGAAATACATGTACTTGATACAAAAAAGTTCAGCTTTAATTCCTATTACATTTGTACTACTAATACAACAAATTCCATAATGTAAACATATTTTATTCAAAATAAAAACATCAAATGATAAATTTTCACAAAATATTAGATCAATTGCTTGTAATTTTATCATTTCTTAAATATATAACAATTGTCATAGACAGATAAAAGTACAACAATTTAACAATAATTATGTTCACTGTCGAGACCAGGGGCTGTGAACCCCTCTTGTGCATACCGGTAATACAATGATATCAACATCATAATAACAAGAGATGTTTGTAAAACACTTATGCCCCCCTCCCCCCCAAATTGGAATTTTTCCAAGTCCAAAAGGGCATAACTCTGTCAAAAAGGGTGCAATCGTATCCAAGTCAAAACTTGACCTTAGATATTCATGCCATATATCTGTACACTAAATTTCATTTCAGAATGTGCAACGGTTGTGAAGAAAATGAACGGAAACTGCAAATAATTATAATTTTTCTAAGCCTAAGGGGCATAACTCTGTCAAAAATGGCACAATCGTACCTAAAACAAAATTCATCTGATAAATCTGTACACTAAATTTCATTTCAGTATGTGCAACGGTTGCAAAGAAAATGAACGAAAACTGCAAATAATTGGAATTTTTCTAAGTCCAAGGGGCATAACTCTGTCAAAAATGGTGCGAACGTACCCAAAACAGAACTTGACCTAGATAATTATGTGGTAAATCTGTACACTAAATTGCATTTCAGTATGAGCAACGGTTGCAATGTAAATGAAGGGAATCTGCAAATAATTGGAATTTTTCTAAGTCCAAGGGGCATAACTCTGTCAAAAATGGTGCGATCGTACCCAGAACAGAACTTGGCCTAGATATTCATGTGATATATCCGTATATTAAATTTCATTTCAGTATGTGCAACGGTTGTGAAGAAAATGAACGGAAACTGCAAATAATTGGAATTTTTCTAAGTTCAAGGGGCATAACTCTGTCAAAAATGGTGTGATCGTACCCAAAACAGAACTTGGCCTATATTTTCATGTGATATATCCGTATACTAAATTTCATTTCAGTATGTGCAAAAGTTGTGAAGAAAATGAACGGAAACCAAGTGGACCGACAGACAGCAGCAAAGCAATATGCCCTCCCTTCTTCGAAGGGGGGCATAATGAAATAAATTTCTCAACCTAATAGGAAGCGAAATCAATATTTGATTATGGGTAGCTTATTGGAACCGATTCAGAAAGTAGAAATTATCTTCCTTGCATTAAATCATTACCTATATTAAGAAAGATGCACTGATATTCATTCAAAGGTTTGTATTTCTTATTGGTAACCGATAGTTTAGGCATACAAAATTTTGTGGTGTATCAATAGTGCTAGTTAGAACTTTACAGATTGATCAATACAGAAGTTGTGTTTGTCGAGATGTACAGGTCCAAACCCCGGAGCCCGTGACCGCGCGGATGGGGTGCGGAGAGCAAAACTACAACTTTAATTACCAAACAAAGGTACTGCCAGATTTTAACCAGGTCGCTTCCTTCTTGACTATACCTTGGGTATGCAATACATGTACCCAAAAATACAAAATCTGATACTAGCTTTCATATGTTTATATGTGAAAAAAATGTAAAACTTGTATACATGTATGAGCTAGAGGTACTGTGAGCAATGAGCTCACTAAATGATACCCCCCACCTCCCGTATTAATTTAATGGCAGTGTCTGTGTTTTGCTATGGGATGCCCAAATTAAGTCTCGGAGCAAAAAGTATAGTAGGAGGTGCACAATGGCAATATTTAATAAAGATTCTGTGAGAGTCTCATCAAATTTTATTCAGTGGTATGAGAAGAGTTTCAGATAAGAGATTGGTACCCCAAAGCATAACAGATGGATGGACGGACAGACAGAAATCCTGTTTACTATATACCCTTCCGCTTTTCAAGTGGGGGATATACATGTAATAACAAACAATTTCATATCTGGACGTTGAGACATGGTCTTCTGTGCCGCAGCCCTGCCAATCCTCTGGGAGGTTGTGGTGGTCTAACATCGATTTTCACTCCTCTATTTCGCAGTTTATATAGACTGTTCTCAGTAATATCTCTACATTCACGTGCCTCTAAAGCTTTCAGATTTTTGGCATATTCTGCTAGAATCCTACAAATTATGAAAATATAAAAAAAAAAATTCAAAAGTTTGCAACATAGGCGTCTTTTCCATTATAGTGATACCTACCCAATAGAATCGTCTGAGAGTCTCCAGCAGCCCCGAATATTAAGGTGACGTAATGAGGTGGCCTCCCTGGCCAGTATTGCCATTGCATAATCTGTGAGTCCATAGATTTTGGCCATTGATAAATACTGCAACCTTTGAGTAATAAATGTGAATTGCAATGAGTAAAAAATTAAAATGTATTGGTACTTCAAACATAATTTTCATACACTGTATCAAGAAAAGTTTATAGTGTATAACTTTGCTAGTGAGAATATAAATGACTGAAGCATAGGATTTATCATTTTGAAAGCTCACTCACAGTATAGTGAATACCTCTAGATAATCTACATTTCCAAGAATTTATCAATTGAGTCATTGAATTGATATGGATGTGCCTGGTCTTACTTTTTACAACGTACAGCAAGCAGTGTGATTGCTTCGTCATTGACACCCCAACATCCAGTGAGATCGAGGCTTTCTAAGTTGACACACTGCATAGCTAACACAGTCAACCCATCCACACTGACCCAGTGACACTCACTAAGGGAGACAACTCTCACATTCTGACAGTTCACTCCTAACACTTGGAGAGAACTGTTAGTCACAAAGGAGCAGTTTGAAATATCCAGTCGCTGAAGCTTGGGATTTTGTTTTAAAACTGGCATTAATACAGCATCAGAGAGCCAATCTTTTGAGTTGCGCAATACAAGATCTTGAAGACTTGAGTTATTTCTTGTCATAATGGACAGAGCTCCTACTGTCATTTTGTTAGCAATACGACAAGTATTCACTGTCTTGTTGACGCTAAAATACAGGGTGACCATCTCCAGCCACTGCTTGGAAACTCTCCTCATCTGAAACTTTGTCTGAAGAGGAAGGCAGGGCATGATGTACTTGAAGACCACATCTTCCCAGGGTATATCAAGGAATGTCAACTCATTATCAGTGTGTTCCATGCTAGAAAAAGAGTTAATCGTTATTGATATATGTCCAAAACAAAAAGTGTAACGTGTTGCAATTCATGAATACATCTTTTATGTTACTTACAAGACTTCAGTGTCAACATTATGGTCAAAACTCTTTGTCTCAACATTTGTCGTTTCTGCCATTCTGTACCCTGTAGTAACATAGAGGTATTCTCAAGCACACCAATGATTGCTAAGATATATCATCATTATATTTTATGATGTTAACATTTTGATATCGTCCAGTATCTGAAATATATACACGATGATGTTTATGCATTTTCACTTGTCATTTATAACCACGAGTTAAACAATGTGACAGATCAATTTTTTTCTTCCAGGGTATTTTATCTTTCTTTTTTATTGATTTAAAATATTTACCTTGAAAAATTTGTTCTCAGTGGATGAAAAAAGGGCTTCCTTGCCTTTCCATCACAACAATTTTCAACACCAGATTAAAATTTCGGCCTTCAGGCCCAGCTGAGGTTTGAATTTCGATCCCGATGTGAATTGGTGTCGAGCACGAGAGAGCAAAGAAAAAGGATATTATTATAGATCCTAATTCAACCAGGTCGTGACCATTTATTCAAGGATTTAAATAGATAAGATTCTCGTCTACATTAGACGAAAATTCTCTCTTTGGTTCCCGTCTATCCCCCCTCTCTGTTTCCTTTGAACCACAAGTTGTTTAAAAAATATTACCGAAACAAGTTCATGTGCAGCGGGACTCAAAAACTTATGGTCTCTTATTTAACTCACCTGAGCCGAAGGCTCAAGTGAGCTTTTCTGATCAAAATTTGTCCGTAAATTATTTACATTTTAATCTTCTCAAGAACCACTGGGCCAATTTCAACCAAACTTGCCATAAAGTATTCTTGGGTAAAGGGAAATCCGAAAAGTCAAGTTTGTTCAAATGAAGGGTTTCGCCCTCTTCCAAGGGGAGATAATTATAAACTAGAGGTACTGTGAGCAATGGGCTCACTAAATGATACCCCCGCCTCCCAAATGTGTATAAATGGCAGTGTCCATGTTTCGCTATGGGAAACCCAAAATATGTGTCGGATCAAAAAGTAAAATAGGAGGTGCACAATGGCAATATGTAATAAAGATTCTGTGAAAGTTTCATTAAATTTCACTCAGTAGTATAAGAGGAGTTGCGGATAAAAGAAAAAGCGTAACAGACGGACGGACGGACGGACGTACAGACGGACGGACGGACAGACAGATGGACGGACGGAAATCCCGATCACTATATACCCTCCCGCTTTTCAAGCGGGGGGTATAATAATCTATGATCAACTGTTACTGTGACTTCCCAAGTCAATGGAATATAATACTCCTCGCTCCATCGTGGACTGGAATTCATTGCTTTGCAAAAATGACGTTAATAAGGGCAGGTAAAGTGATTATCATACCTGTCACGTGACCTTATATTACGCCAAGAGTTGCAAATGTAATAAAAATTGTGTTTTTCTTTTGTCACTTGTTTTAATGCATCATTATTTGCATACTCATAATAATATACACATGTACAACATCATAAAATAAAAATGTACAACAACAGCACTAAAAAAGTAATGAACAGATTGAAACATGAAACATTGACGAATGACTCAATGATCCGCGGAACCATGAGATAGATCGTTATGAAAGGACGGTTGTAGAGATACGAAATAGAATGATAATGAAGTCATAAATAGCACCATTTGTGAATATTGCAATATTTACATATAAAGTTCTAAGTATTATACACGGAATACATGTATACAGATTGTCAAAACTGGATTTTAGATTGACTGTTGACCGTCGAACAGGTGTCAACTTCCGTGTCTTAAATGTTGATTATTAACCATGCTAGGGACAAACCCAATTTGTTCTCAGTATCTAAAGTTCTCGATGAAAGACATATCATAAAACACATCAACGTATCCTCAATAGGAGGGGCTGACCGGAAACTTGTAAGAAATCGAGTCCGAGGGGAAGATGGGCGACTTGCTCTCGGTGAAAATCGGGGATCTAGAAATGTCTTCTTTGAATTCCATGCTTAAACTGTTCAATGAATTAACTTCCTGGTGATTAGAGAACGAAATGTCAAGGGAATGAACACTGGAATGTAGTGAACTCGATTGCAAGGTCCCCGTGTTGCCTAGCATCGTAATGCTACTATGGCAACTACGCTGTTCGTAAAATTGGCGGGTTTTTCTCTTCTGTTCCCGCTCTTTCCTTATATTTTTAACATTATTGTGTATCCTACATGAAATAGCAATAGCCAAAAATATTGGCATAGTTCCTGCCACCGCAGACACAACAAGGGACCACGGGCCGTCCAGATCGTGGGTCTGACGAAGTCTTACGTTATCACTGCAGGCCTTTCCCACCGCTACCCACGTCAACAGTGCTGAAAAAAAGTAAGCGACTGATTAGAATACTATCAATGACTAAGTCTTTACAGAACAAGCACATCAATGTCATTATACAACGTATAAATGTTCACTCTGTGAGCTCTACGTGAAGGTAGGTGGAGAAAGCAGACTTTATTAATGAATGTGTATCATTAGAACTGCCGGTATGAATGCTATTAAAAGTGAGATAATTGTCGAAGTATTTTTGTTCTTTGTTAATGATTTGGCCATCTGCAATAACTGCAATATTGCACTAAGAAGATCAATCATATTACCATTCCTGGAAGGAAGGCGGCAAATTACATAATCATTACAAATACCTCATTCACTTCTTTTTTAAAACGTCAAAGACAAACTGGTTTATTCTGATGAGGTGTACACAGAAGTATAAAAATATTTGCCATTGTTCACTTCAGTCTAAATGTGTTCAAATATGCTGACTTTGGAAAAAACAGATTCCTTTAATGCAAAGACTTCCAGACCTCCTCAGAAAGATTCAATCTTTAAAGGACCTGGTATGCTAACAATGGGAGGTAAACAAATTGATTATATTTACCCCGATTATATCGAATTCCTGACATTCCCCAGAATTAAATTTCATAATCTGTATGCATATAAAGTTGGGAATTAAAATTAAGATTTTAATCAATTAAGGAATGTAAATGAAGTTTAAAATTTCGTAAGATTTAATTCTTCCGTTAATCTGCCTTTAATGTGGTCGAGTTAGCATAACCCGATAGGGACCACACTGCTCACTTAGTGGACAAAACTAGGCGTAGCTGCTGAGATACTACATAGAAAACCATACCACATGCGACGTGTATATGAATGTGGACGGAAAGGTGGGGAGGGGGGTCACAGACGATACAAATGTAGGAATAAATAAAACAGACCCCATTCCAGATGTGCCTGGGATCAGGTGCCTATGTCAACACAATCCCTTGTTAGTCGGTCACACGCACCTCGCCCTAGGTATTGATCCGATCCGATCATGGTCGGAACCACGGGTTTTCTCTCCATTACAAAACACTGCATTCAATGTGTTACATATAGAGAAAATCCGTGGGTTCCGACGAAGTGATCAGAAAAGAAGGAACACGTCATACTCAATCAATTAATTAGTGTAAAACAAAGGCCAAATAACTAGCATGGAAAAATAAAATACAAAATTTAACGTGGTGTGCGACGGGTGCCCCTTTCATGTCCACCACTTAGGATTTCAACTTTTAAAGTTGTTTAATGATATTATATTTAGAATTTGAAGAAAAACAAACTTATGCATCCAATATTAAGACATCTACAATATTTCAAAGGGATACTCAGAGGCACCTAAACTCGTTCGAAATCTTTTCAATGATTTTATACGTACCTGAAACAAGATAGAGGGAGACGGTCAGACAGCCGGAGAGGGTCGACCTCACCGAGTCCTCCCGTGGGTTATAGATGATCAGGAAAACGGTGGCCAACACACACAGGGCTACCCCGAACAACGTTAGTAGTCCGTACTCCAGGCGCACGCCTGTATAAAGAATAAACAAATTGTCTTACTTCTTTGATCAAATTGCAACTCAAAATAATTTTTTAAACTCAACAAATTCATAACATCTTGAATGACAACAATCAAAGTCAGAAAACTCTACAAAAGAACTGCTCAAAATTCTAGCACATGGACAAAAAGAAAACCCACCCAAAAGCTACATTAAGTGGGTGAAAAGAAAAAAAATCATTTAACCTCAGACTATACTCATGCAGTAACCGCAACGCAAATATATTTTAAGTCAGGAATTTTTCTCTCCGTGGGAAAGCACAGTATAAAATATATACATGTCTTGTGTTTTGTGAACAATTTTAAAGAAATGAAAGGAACTTTTAAAACTTCGTTAAAACACATTTACAGGGAAATTTATATGTATCAATTTAAAAGCAATAAACGGTAAACTTTAAATTTATATTTTCACTTAAAAAATCAGCATAGGTTACAAGAAATATATAGTCCAAGGTTAGCTCTAAAAATATAATTAACCATAACCTTTAAAACAAAATATGTCTTGAACAAGTAAATAGGAAAACATGCCAAAAAAGGAAATATAAGTGGTCATTTGTAAAGCTAGACAATAAAGTCATCATCACTCGGGGACAAACTAGTCACGGCTCGGGGGACTCGAGTGTCCTCTCACTCTGTCAAACAAGACCACAGTAAAAATCCACTTCATCTCTCACGACAGTCAAAACAATGAATCACCGGCGTCTTATGTAACAATCAGAAAAGATACACACTACTTAGAAGTACAAGTACACGTACTTAAAAGTACCATTGAGACAATAAAAGTGAGAGAAAACAACACTTTAAAATAAAGAAACATGAGGGGAGGCACTCATAACGGACAATGGTAAAAATAAAATCTATGAAATTATATCACTGTATAAATCCTGAAACCTCGCATTTGGAAAATCCAAATACATAACCTTAAGGAGAGAGAGAAAGAGAGAGACTTACTTCCTATGGCCGAATCTGATGTGGCCAGTAGACTTTTACACAGGGATAGTCCCGAGGACACATCACAAGACAACGAGTACCACAGTCCGTGTACCAATCGCCTGTCCGTGGTCACTACCACCATCCACCAGGGGGTCACGGTCCCTGTCATCAGCCCCAGGGAGGTGAAGACCCCCAGCACCACCAGAATCTTCCTCCGAATATAACACAACACGGTCATCATTACCCAGCCTTCTGCATTCTTCTGTCTTGTTTATGTGCCAGTACTAAATATATATCATAAACTGTCAACAGACACTGAACGATGGCATTCCCTCGCACGTACAATACAGGTGTAATACAATGACAGCTTATTATGAGCCTTCAGGTAACGTGTCGTAAGTCCAGCGTTATAATCGCCAGCTAGTTGTCCTCAGAATGAATGAAATACACAACATGTGCTTCGAAAGACCTTCCGGGTGAGGTAATATCCGGTCCCCAAACTCAGCGTTTAAATGTAGCTGATACGATAAGCACGCCTTTCTCAAATCTCGTTTGTAACTTTCTACCCTACTTCAGTTCTTTATAGCAGGCTATGTCAACAATGTTTGAAAGGTCAACAGGAAGTTTAATTCTTTATAAAGGGCCATTTTTAAAGGATGACTGCGTTCTGGGCCCATCATGAGTAATTCTTTGATTTCTACACAAAGGATAATAATTGACACATAGCCAAATAATGAACAAAACTTTTTTAAAGCAGGGATAGAACAAGGATCTTATCTGTTTGTCAGTTTATGGCAGTTTTTATTTAGAAGCTCGCTTTGTCATACGAGAAGATGCGAGTGTATTGTTGATCGTTCAAGTGTATAAACAGACGACCACCGAAGTTGTCTAAGGTACCTCTATCTATATAAGTCACACAACAGGTGCAAACATTTCTGTTCAAAAGCTAAGGGACCCCACCCCACTTCATCCACCCAGGGCCTTTCGATTTTTTAAAAATAACTTTTCTTGTAATGGATTTGTATAATTATTATATGATATCCATATATATCATTAACGAAAAATTATCAACAAATTATAAATGCATTTTATTCTATAATTAAAATAATATTTTTAAACTCTTATAAAAACTTACAAAATTATGTAGTGGATACGGATTTTAACATGCCATGTCCTTAGTTTCGCAATTCCATCTCTTTGAATTAATTTCTTGGGGGAGAAAAGGGAAACATCATGAACATATATGGGTGTGCATAAGTTGATCATTGTAAAAAAAAAGCATATTTTAATTTCATAATAAATTGTGAAAAAAGGGGGGGTGGTGGTGTAAACATTGCAAGAAACCACTGATCACTTCTTATTTCAGAAATTTCTCTAAAAATGAATTTATAATAATATGTAGTTTTGCGAGGTATACAAAGTCAACTTTTAATAATTTCATGACTAAGACTTTTAAAAAGTTAAATATATGTATACAGTGTATACTAGTATGGCATGCAAAAAGCTAATCTATATAAATACCATGCCTTTAATACTATCTTAACAAATCTTAAAGTATAAACAATCGAAAAATAATTTCAGAATCTTGGCTCTGTGGTCATCATTTTGCCAAGTTCTGCGGTTGAGATGTCCATGCCAGCAAATAAAATCTACTGAGTATCAGTGAAATCAGTGAAATGCTAATCGATATTTCTGATATAAGCCATCATTGACTCGATCACTGATTTTTCCTTATTTTCGATCGACGACTTTGACCGGTAAAGGCAGGGGATACTCACTCCTCCATGGCACCTGATTTTAGAGGTCCGTGTTTAATCTGTGCCTGATTTGTAGTGTTTGAATTGACTTTTGAGCTTGAGTACTGTTCATCACATCCATATTTCATAATAGAAAATGCATTTGATTTTATTTGAAAAGACAATAAGACGAAAACCACTTTCTTTTACAGTAAGAAAATCTTAAGAGAGAAAAACGCACAAAAATACTTAGCAAGAGAAGCAAATCATGTAGGTGACAGCAAATTAGAATCATGCATTAAAATATTACTGTAGCTAATACAAGCATGCATGTTATTTACTTCAATTAAAATATATATATATATATAATATATTACGATACTGAGTATAGTACATGTTTAGAAACATGCATGATGTCAGAAAAACTTACCATTTTCTCTTATGTGAGCATGTAGGTCTATATTGTCTTATTCTTGAGCTATGTAATCTGTGTACGATGATATATGTAATCTGACCGTATAACTGTATAAAAACAAAAATATATAATTTCCATTTATATTGTAAAATTTTCCATTTGTATTGTATAAGTTTTGTATATTTAAGTGTTATATTTAGTACTAGTATATATATTGTATAATTTCCATTTGTATATTCTACTGACTAATTTTCCATTTGAATTGTATAACTTTTCATTAATTTCGTCTTTTTCATTTCTATTGTAAAAAAATACTTAGTATTGTAAAAATTTCTATTTGTACTCTAAATTTTCCATTTTAATGTATTATCTCTTATTCTTATAACATGCTTGAACTTGGTATAATAAAGTATTCGTTCCAATCGCATTATCTCGGGTCTTTCCGTCAAAGGTCGGAAAAACTTTTTCCGCTAGTCGGAAAGGCCCGAGATGTTCGTTCACCATTAATAAATCTGCCCGTCCGTCGCAATCAAAGAAAGGTAACTCTATGTTAACGTATGATATCCATGGAAATGAATGTTATACTCTAGTAAAAAAAGCCGTATGTACAGTATGTCATTTATATATGTTGTAACCCCCAACTGCTGTATCATCATTAATCTTCTTTTGTTAGTTTCTTTCCTTATAATACCTACATGTTGCTGCTATCAATTTTGAATTTCTTCTTGTATGTATTTCTCTTTACTTGTATGCCCTGATGGGCCCCAAATCGGTATTAATAAATCTTATCTTATATTATCTTATCTATATAATTTTTGTAATGGTCATGTCATGTATTGTAAAAAATTTCATTTGTTTTATGTATAACTTTTATTTGTACACATATTCTATAATTTTCGATTTGTATTGTAACATTATACTTACATATTCTTTAATTTTCCATTTGTATACAGTACTGTAGTGTTGTTTTTTTTTCTAGATCTGTCATTTTCTATCCGTATTATTGAATTTAATTACCAGGGGTAATGTGTTTTAGTTATATACTACAAAACTTTCATTTGTATTGTACAATCTACAAAGGAGTATATATATGACAAGAGCCCATTTTGGCCCCCTAAAAATCGACATAAATTTTAGAATGACATTCAGACATGTTTTATTGATATTTATTTTGTAGAAGAGATTATATTAGAAATATTTCCAATATATATTTCACATTTACGAGAAATGACATGAGAAATAATGCTATTTTTGCTACTCTAACCAAAAGAGCCAAAAATATGCCTTTTTCTTGATGTTTTTTTCTTATGGGAAACATAGAGCGCAGTGTAGAACATACATAATTTTTCTGTCACTAATTAGTATATTGGATAGATACATCTTTGGTAAAAATATAAAGCTTGTTCTAGGCTGCGCTCTATATTTTCTGGAAGAAGAACTGCTTGAAAATAAGCGGTTTTATACAAAATATGCTAAAATGGCGAGAAAACGTGATTTATATGATGTAATATTTCTAAGATAACGGCATTTTGATCAAAATGAAAATGACCAATAAAGGTCGCATATATCGCTGCACAAATTAAAGCTATATAGTATATACAAAGTAAAAAAATTAAGATATCCATTTTAAGGGGCCAATTTTGACACTTACCATATATCGCTCTTTACATCTTTATATGTATCATATATTTGTATTCTATATTTTCCATTTGATCTGTGCCATTTTCCATTTGTATTGTTTAATTTTTCTCTTTTTTTTTCTTTGCTGTTTATAGTTTTAGCTCACCTGAGCTGAAAACATAAGTGAGCTTTTCTGATCACCTGTTGTTCGTCGTCCGTCCGTCCACCCGTCTGTCCGTCCGTCTGTCAACTTTTAAATGTTAAAGACATGTGTTTTAAATTAATTAAAAGAGAATATTTAAGTGAAATCATTAAGGCTAAATCATAGAATAACGTTTTTTGTTTCTTTCCGAGCACCGAGGACATTATTTATTGAACAGCCCTCGTATGCTATTTCATAGGCAAATAATTTCAATCTTTGTGAGATTTTTAGGTCACCTGAGTCACTCAGATGTTTTGTCCGTCGTCGTACGTCGTTCGTAAATTTATGAAAATATTTAGCTTTTTCTCTGGAACCACTGAACCAATTACAACCGAATTTGGCTTATAGCATTTATGGGTGAGGGGGAACAAAAATTATATTTTGTATGAAATATGTAGAAAACGAACATCTCGACATTCCATCAAACAATACAAACAGGAGTGAGTTAGCAAATACGGGCCTCACAATCAGAGGTAATTCAAATGCCTTTGAGTGTTGAGGAGTGAGCATCCTCTGCCGACCAGTTACAACCACCGTGTACTCATTGTCGTGTTTGTAGGAAAACGGGAAAATCTGTTGTAAATAATGGCATAACCTTAGTATTAAAAATGTCAGTCAGTGGTTGACTTAATGAAAGACCTTATTTGCTGATAGGGTCATTTTATCGACGAGAGGACTTGCGTAATTTTGACTTTAAACGCGACTGTTGATGTTCTTGTATCATCAACTTGTTTGTCAATAGCTTGCCACAATTTTGAAAGTGTTCGTACGTAGAGGATGCTTGCGTATCGAATCAACTGAAAGAGATAAACCCGTATGCAGATGATAGGGATATATTGGTACCTAAGTAAGGACAATCTGTACACCAGGTCACGTGATCCTCACATCAAGTTAGTGTTAGCTTGATGACGCGACATCTAAATATAAAATGAAGTAAGGGAAGATAACACAACTGGAAAGTTGAAGTCATCACGTGAATCATAAAGCTTTGTTGTTAGTTTACCATAGAGTATCTTTTTCTAGTAAAATATCCAAATAAGAAACAAATCAATCGGAACATCACTCGGCCTTTTCCGTCGACTTGACGGAAAAGGCCGAGTGATGTTCCGATTGAGAAACAAATATGTGCCAGCTGTAGACTCCGTGTTATTTTTTTTATTTTATTTCATGTTTACTGAGATATATCAAGTCGAAAAATGATTAGAATATATAGAGATAACGAACAGTATTCAAGCTCAGAGGTCCACTAAACAATGAAATAGAATTAGAGCAAACACAGACCTCCACAGAGGTGGGATCAGGTACCATGGAGGAGTAAGCATACCCTGCCGACCGGGCACACCCACCATGTGCTTATTGTCATGATCGAGAAAAAACGGCAAAACCCGTCTACGATTCAGTGTGTAAAAAAATTGTCAAACAATTAGTATGAAAATTGTCAGTCAGCATTCAATTCGATCATAGAAATGATGACTTTACACTAGACTGCTGATATTCTTGTTTCAGCAAATTTTTGTCAATTCCTCGTTTTATAAATTGTATACATTCGTATATAGAGCATGCTTTTGTGTTTCAAATCAACTGAGAGATATAAACCCTGTATGCAGGTGATGAATTTAATACCATAACAAGTCGGTACTTCGTATTAATAATATTTTATTAACGATCCAAACTTGGTGTTTCTACACGATCTGTATGTCGGCGTGAACAGTGCAAGGTCCAGTTTCCAACAAAAGACCGTGTGTGAAACCATCAATCGGTCAATTAAGTACCTTTCACTGCCTAATTCTAGGCACATTATTTTACTAATCTGTATATTTTATCCATCAGCTACACTATACCCGGGTATCAGAAAATATTTTTTTCACTCAAAACCTGTTCATTTCACACGGTCTCAGAATATTGATGCATAAGTGAGGGAAGTTGACTATTAAAAAGTCAAAGTTAATGAAAGTTGTTATTGTTAATTGATGATACGTCGTGGATTTATCAAAATGTCGAGTTGAAGGCCACGGCAAGTGAGTTTCTTCTCATGTATAAGATTTTTAATAAAATCACTTCATATGAATGTACTGCTAATGACAAACGAGATGATTTCTACTGTTCATCCTCAACTTTCTATTGTAGTAATATCCCGCTATCAACAGCATGGTGTTTATATCACTCAACTTATTCGATGTTCAAGAGCATGCTCCGAGTACGATCAATTTTTAAACCGAGGTAGGATTGTATAAGGCTAATGACATATGAGTTGATTTTACAGGGATTTCAACAACCTTGTTAAAAATCGATATGTCCTAAATTCTTTTGTTGTTATAATGACATTGATAATGAATAAAATCTATCATCATATTTTGGTTGATTTGTTTCATTCCAATTACCAGGCCTTCGTTTGAATACTATATAGTACTCGATTTGACAACGGAACGTTCCGTCTACCTGACCAATATATAGAGTCCATCAACAGGGGTTGATTACTCCTTCTAAGCACCTGATCCCACATTTAGCATTTTCAGGGGTTTGTGTTTTATACCCTCTTCACAGATTTATGTGCATTTAATAGTTTTTATCGTTATAGAATTTATAAACATTTCCATTTTTGATACATGAGGCGTAGCATTTCTGAATGCATTAGTCGTGTACTAAAACTTCACTTAAACAAGAGGCCTAGGGGCCCCATCGCTCACCTGAGCTCTGGCTATGTAAAACTAAAAGCAAAATTCAGTTCAGTATTAAAAAATTTAAATATAAAAGTGGATTCAAATGGGGTCATGATTTGAACAAACTTGAATATACACCACATGAGGATGCTTCCATATAACTATGACCAATCGTGGCTTTGCTGTTCTTGAGAAGAAGGAATTTTAAAGATTTTCCCCATGTGATTCTCCATTGTGGTCCCATTCTACCCCCAGTGGTCATGATTTGAACAAACTTGAATCTCTTGCTTGCCCAGTGGTTCTGAGAAGATTTTTAAATGATGCCATTAATTTTTCACTAATTCATAATCATCTCCCCTTAGAAGAGAGCGTGGCCCTTCATTTGTGGCAAGTTTGGTTGAAATTGGCCCAGTGGTTCTTGAGAAGATGAAAATGTAAAAAGTAAAATGGACAAATACACACCCCCTCCCCCATGAGATTTTCAGAGAAGGTGCCAAGTCACTAATACTAGTATTGGTGTTCATAATTTTTTTTATGCATTTAGAATGAAAATTTACTGACAATTGATCATAATTTATATATTTTTAAATGAAACTCAGGCTTAGCCTGATGAAACATCAATTTTTCTTTCAGTGACCTTGAACTTGCCCAAATGACCTTGGGTCAAGGTCATGACATACCCTTATGGAGAAAATGATCATAGGCATTTATGCCTGCTGTTCAATCCAATTCAGTGAATAAGATATATTTCAAACTATACTTAAAACTATGACATGCCCTTAGATCATGAGCAATCTTTGTGTGAAGTAGTCAATCCTAATGTTTCTCCATAAGAAAGATGTGGACAGGACATTTTTGCAAAGACAGACAAATGGAGAAGCTGATTCATATATACAACCCGTCCCCCAAACTTCTTTTGTGGGGAGTATAATTACCATCAGGCTAAAGGACCCTCACCATTGCTCAAGCCCTGATCAAGTACACACAAACAAAAAGCCCTTTTTTCACATCTTTTATTGATCCCACATATATCTGTAGGTACAAATATAGTTTTGTATCAGGCCTTAGAAACCTGATGATACAATTAACAGTACTAATGTTGGAATGCAGTTGAACTGTCTTAAACAAAAAGCAGTCATAGTTTAAGTATTTCATGATTAATTTGACTCACATTTCTCATTTCACAAGGTAAATTGCAAATTGTTACAAAATTAATTATCAATGCAGTATGTTGATTATGATTCTGATTTCATATTATTGAACTGTATATTAAAAGAGTTTACATAGGAAAATAAAACAATCTTAATAAAAAGTCACGACATAAAAACATCTCATTGCAAATACTGGTAACAATGCATTACATTTCTACAATAATAAAAATTGCAGTTTTTTGCTAAATATATAACAATATAAATTGATATAAATAATGATTATGGGATGCCCGAGTGTTTATAAATAGTGCTCTTTTCCCAATGAATCTTCATAAACACAAGACAAATGTGTGCATATAAAAAGACAACTAGAAAATCACACATTTGCAATAATTAAAAGACGGAATCTGAGCAAACTTGAGGAGATATAACCCGCTCATACCGACACAAATAATGACAAGCTCTGTAAGTATATGGCATTGATCATAATTTGTGTCAAGTGTAACTACAAAATCGGATCTTTCAAGTCTGGTCTGACTAGTCTTTTAACTACTGTGGCTACCCCCCTTTCGGAATCACAAATGTTTAATGTTGTATATACAAATATGACATTGTCTATGGGACTCCCTGAAGACACTTACAGAATAAGCTTCTTTGGTACTTCCCATGGGAAATCTGGACGGCCAAAATGTCCGTAACAAGCTGTCTTTTGGTAAATAGGGGCTCTCAAATTCAATTCCCTACAATAAACAATGCATTTATGTATAAAATGGAATATTTCAAGTTCCTAACCCTGTGAAAGAATGAAAAAAAAAATATCATCATGAATTTATTCATTTGATAGATGATATGAGTATTGAAAATGTCTTGCAATTAATAATTACATTCTAGTGATGAAAATGACTTACTTGACAATTTTTCCAGGCCTCAAGTCAAAGTTCTTGTTGATAACAGCTAAGAGTTGTTTCTCAGAATATTTTGATGTTCCATAACTGAATACAGTGATGGAAACTGGTTCAGGAATACCAATGGCATAGGAGACCTATAAACAACAAAAGGTCAAACATTACCCTTATATTCTCAGAGCATGACAAACATTTAATCTTCCTCTTCCCTGAAAAACCAACATTCAACAAAGCTCTTACGTACCTGTACAAGAACACGTTTGCACAGACCGGCTTTGACTAGAGACTTGGCCACCCATCTGGCTGCATAGGCAGCTGATCTGTCCACTTTGGAGAAGTCTTTTCCTGAGAAAGCACCACCACCATGAGCACCCCAACCTCCATAGGTATCCACAATGATCTTCCTACCCGTTAAACCAGCATCACCCTGTCGTAAAAACAAATTAAAATTACTTCTCAACACAATTTTCTTTCATTTATGCTCATTTACTCTATTTTTTTCCTAACACATATGATTGATTTTAGTCAACACATAACATCAAGTTTTACTTCAATTACAAACACCAAAATGAATTTGAAAAGACGGTCAAGTTCTAACAAAGATCCAAGTATAAAGAACTGATCTTGTACCTGTGGTCCACCAATAATAAATTTCCCTGATGGCTGAATATGATATCTTGTGTCTTTGTCTAGGTATTTCTGTGGAATCACATAGTTCACAACTTTTTCCATCAGCTCTTTCCTCAACTTTTCTAGAGTCACAGTTTCGTCATGTTGAGCAGAAATTACAACTGAATGAACACGAAGTGGTACACAAGCTCCTTTATCGTACTTGTACTCGATTGTAACCTGTGGAAAAAATTTAAATATTAAGAAAATGACCAATTAAAAAAAATATGAATAAGTTGAGAGAATTTTTTAATAGCTTATGCCTTACTTGTGTCTTTGTATCTGGCCTGGCCCAGCTTAATTCCCCACTTCTCCTAAGCTGTGCAATTCTGGCATTAAGCTGATGTGACAAAACAACAGTCAAAGGCATGCATTCCTCAGTCTCGTCTGTGGCATATCCAAACATAAGACCCTGGAACTCTCAAGGTTGACTGCTCCCCAGTCAGGTATGAAAGTGTGAAAACATCAAAATGCTGCACGAATTCAAGGGAAAAAAATCGTTGGCATTTTTTAAGAATGGAGATAGAGGAAAGGTGATTTAGTCTCCTCTTAGAAAAGAACAGGGTAACACGGTAACCATAACTTGACCCGATAAATAATGAATCAATTAAAATTATGCATGTGATATTCATAGTCTTCCAACTTAGTGTAAAGAATTTTATTTCTATGAATGATTTAGAATATTTTCACTCTTCATGAAAGATAATTAAGTCACCAAAGTCATTATTATTTATATGTAGAAATAAATTAATGAAGAATAATTATAAATATTTTAATTTTTAAAGACTTGAGACATTATTGCATGATAAAATATGTAAATAAGATTTTTTGATTAAATTAATGTTAAGATTCTATAAGTGAACTATCATTAGTAGTTCATGTCTAATCTAAATAGTTGATAGGAAGAGATTGCATACTGTTTAATTCACTGTAATATTTAAAAGTCCAAATTGATTATATTTTAAGCTAATGAATGTCATTGATGCATGAAGGAAGTTACCCTGATATCACGTACACTTTATTGTTAGTTATTGGTTTTTAAAAGAATGCCCTTTGCTCCGTATATAAGCTTCATAATGACATCTTTTTATCTGAAATTAAACAACTAATTTTTTTCCCCAGACAAAATCTGTGACCAGGTTAGTGATGCCATTTTGGATGCTCATCTGAAACAGGACCCTAACGCTAAAGTGGCCTGCGAGTCAGTGTCCAAGACGGGAATGATCCTGGTGTGTGGAGAAATCACATCTAAAGCAGTGGTAGATTATCAGGAAGTGATCCGTGGCACCATTAAGCAAATCGGATATGATGACTCTAGCAAAGGTAATTATACTTAGGACACGAAATCATCCCTTGTTGACAGTCTTGAATGAAAAGAATCATAACACAAAATGAATTCCATTTTCTGACCATTGTAGGTTTCGACTACAAGACCTGCAATGTTTTGATTGCTTTGGAACAGCAGAGCCCTGACATTGCCCAGGGTGTGCATGTTGACAGAGATGACGACAATATTGGAGCAGGAGACCAGGTAACTTGACCGGCTTCTCTTATCTATATCTAGGACGTACATGATTTTAAACTTTTTAATGGAAGTTTGGATATTTAAATGCCATTGCTACCCAAACAGTGATGCTTAATGTAGAGCAGAGTGACATACAGAGATCTTAATTTTGGACAGGACTCTTATTACTTTTCTTCTTTGTCATTCAAGCGTCAAGTGCATAAAGAGAAAAAAACGATGTTTAACATGCCATCAATTTAAAGAGGTTTAAGTACGGAATGTTTCCATCCTAACATCCTATTATTCTTTCACTGTTTCCACCACAAACATTCCTTATAATTGTTGTTATTATCCCTCCTAACCCTGAAATTGAGATAATCAAAAATTTCATTTATTTATACCGGTACATACTGCCATTTCAAATTGATTTGCAAGATAATTCGATCTTAATCGTGCAGATGTCAACTACAAGAATACTTGATATAGAAGTACAGAATATTTTGAAATCTAGCTTTTGTTTTTGCTATTGAGAAAAGAATTTGGAAGAATTAATTCAGAATCATGTGCAAAATTTGGTACGCAATAAATCAACTTTGCTAGCCAAGGGTGACAATCTGCTCCTCTCCTCTTTTCAGTTTTTCAATGGGGGGCATTGTAGCTCTTTGGTCGGTCAAGTTCTGCAGCTAAAGTATTTCCATGAGAAAATATTCTATACCTACAGTATATATTACAGGATTGCAGACTTTTTAAAGGATTTAGTGTACCTTAAGATTTTTTGTGCCCCCCTAGTCAAGGCTATTTAATTTGACAGGGTTATAGGATTTAGAATATTTGAGATTTGGCCAGGACATGGCAATTTTATGCAGCAAATGTTCACTGCTTATGATCAGAAAACATACATGTATATATTGAATATAGCTGTTGAAGGTCAAGACTGCATATAGTAGCAGTTGATTTCTTTTATTTTTAATATAACAAGTGTTTTTCAATCTTGTATGTAGTTTTCAAGTATTTTCAAGTTTATATTTTATGATGTGTAAATAGGATACCGGTAGCTTATTTGACCTTTTTAACTATATAGTAGGTGATTTTCTTTAGAGCTTTGTATATCAGTAACATAAAACACACATTAAGCTGACTTTATCTCTTTCGGAATATGGATTCAAAGCTCTGATTTACTATATCTGATTAATTTTTTATTACTTGGGTGGATTGTAAGAATGACGAGATGAAATGTAGTTGATTCATACACATATTGCAGGCATGTCATGATAATATTTTAATTTTAGAATAATCAGTCAGAGAGAAAAAAATGTATACATGTACTATTGTTTAATATTAGAGTGGTTCCATGTATTGTGTATGTATTTTTGAAAGAAAATTTAATTTAAAGCAAATATGAATCTTTTTCGGTTCTTGCTAAAAAAAAATTCTGTTGTCAAATCTAATTGCTTGTACCTAATAAAAGTTCTTTAATTTAAGAAAAAATGTGGTGCACTACAATTTCTAGAACAAATATAGAATCAAGTTCTAGATTATGACTCTCAAGAGAACGATATTTTTCCTTAACAATTAATTCTAATGAGCTACATGTATTTTACATTGTAAGTATCCTGATCCGTTTTGTAGGGTGATACTCAGTACGTAGATGATCCTGTATGTGTATCCTGTGATACTGACCAGGACTTACAATGTCCTGTATGACCTCCCCTATGACCCTGATTTAGTGTACATATACTGTCACAGTGGGAGATTTTTATCCATCAAGGCTAATTGTCAACTTCTGACAGGGCTCAGTTTAACATCAGTATTACAATTATTTTATCAATGTTTTAGATGATTTCTAATTACATACGTAATGAACTGAATGGTCTGAACAATTTGATAATTGTTCTTAAAGATTTTAGACTGAAATGTAGTATATTTTATTTAGCCCCACTATATTGCTGTATGAAGTCTACTATATATCTAATATGCCCAGTATGATGTACTATAATACTAACTGTATTGTAATGTCTTCTATGTTGCGATAATTGCAGTTTCCTTTAAACTCACTATACTGCATTATTTGATGATCCTTTTGAGCCAACTATTGGTGTATAAAGTCAAATAGGTTTTGAAATGTTGTATTTATAGCTTCCTTTGAGTCAACCACTATAGATGTAATGTGCCCATTATATTGATTTTCATTATGCCCATTTATTGAGCTGTATTATTTCCACTATTTTGTTGTAGTAAGTCCATTATGCCCACTATATTATTTTGGTAAGTCTATTTATATTGGTGTATTATGCCCACTATATTGTTGTTTTATGTCCACTACATTGAGCTGTAACATTGTTATATTTGTAGATTCCTTTGAGCCCACTCTACTTTTACAGTTGGCTGTTAAATCTTTAATGGTCCTTGGTGTTGCTACATTCATTATTCAAAATGGAACATCATTATTGAGAAAATGGAAGAGAAAAAGAGGTGAGATCTACTAAAATGTAACAAGTGGACAATTCAATAATGACCAAATTACTTTAAAAAACAAACCTTTTTTGGGTTGTGCATGCCTTTAACCTTAAAAAAAAATTCGGCATTGGCATTGGAAGCAAATTCTCCAAAGGCAAAAATCCTATTTTGGGAGGGGGGATTAAAGTTTCTTTTAGTTCCAGTTTGTTACCCTTCTCTTACTACATTGAAACCTCTGCCTGTTGAAAAGAGGGGCTGAACCTTCACCCCACTGTTCAATACTTAGGCTCTATTGTGTCTATTTTTAGATAGACACAATTTAACAACAGAATGCATTGATGTTTTCCATCCTGAAAAAATCTAACTGAGACCACTAAACCACCGTAGGTTTTGTTGTTTGCTGCCAAATATAACGTGTGAAAAAATGTCGGTCAGACTGGATCTGGAACCCAAGACCTCCTGCTAACTTTGCGAGAGCTCTACCATTGAGCAACTCAGGCTCATTGACCAAACCTCTACATACAATGTGGGGATGTAGCATGGATTTGGTATGTTGATCCAGTAGCTATTACAATGTATTGGCTAAATTCTAACATTTTAATCTTACAGGCTGAAGGTTACAAGTCTAGAATTCTGATTCCAAGGGAAGAAAGAAAGAGGAAGCAAAAGGAGGATGAATTTCAGCGGTTCATGGGCCCCGCTTGGAAAGGGGAGGGACAAGAGTTGGGGGTACTTCTTATTGTCAAGATTTTCATAAATTGTTTTCTTGGTATCTGGGTACTAGGCATGTGTTGTAAATGAAGAGTTGTGATTTGTTTTGTCCTTATTTAGAGAAGGAAATGAAAAGAGTGGAACATAAAATGACTGTATTTTTACGAATCTTTCAGCTTAAAATCCATCATTTCATTGCAAAAGTATGCAAAGAAATGCTACTAAACAGACTTTAATAATGATTAATAGAAGATGAAATGGAATGAAGCATTGACAACTCCCTGTGGTGTATTATAATGTGTTAAATGTACTAACCTTTACTACCTGTACTTCAGTGTTTTCCCTTTATTTCAAAGTAAAGGCCTTAAGATCAGTTGTTACAGACTAGCTATAGGGGCTGAGGTTTATGAACAAAATCTCTGTGGACCTTTCAACAAATTTTTATTTCAATTAAAGCAGCATTTTTGTCAATAAAATAGTTAATTTGGCTGGTAGCTGGTTCTTAGGGAAAACATCATGGTACCCCCCTTTTGAGACATGTACAGGGTATCTTTTTGTATTTTTCCCAGTTAAGTTTGATGATCTGCAATATATATATATATATAATTGTACCCAGGGCCTTAAGCAGGAGGAGGGTGAGGAGGAATCTCCTACTGACGCTGCCAGACATCGAGTCTTACCAGAAAACATCAACCCAGCGGCGGCCGAGAGAGCTCGAGTCCAGGCTCAGAAACAAAACAGAAGGAAAAAGGTACGTAATACACCTTTTACTTCTATAAATGATGTCAGCAGAAGAAAGCTATATTTTTATACATATTTTAGGTGTGCGTTTAAACTTTTGTAGTGCATGCTATTTAGTATGAAAGCACACTTTACATATTACAAGAATAAACAATCACTGCTTAAATAAAACACTTCCAAAGCTGAACAGAATATAATTTTTATTTTAGGTTATTGAGCTACCAGAAGAGCCTGATGAAAACAGTCCTGACTGTGTGTCTGTCTGTCTGAGGACTCCACTAGGTACAAAACAACGGAGGTTTAACCAAGAAAATACAATTCAGGTGAGAAAGCTGCAATATTCTCCATTTCTTAAACCCTTATAAAGAAGCTGTAGAACTGTAGTTCTCTGGTTAACAGTATTCAGGCTGAAAACCAAAAAGTTATAAAGAAGACAATATGGATATAAAAAGAAATTATATTTATAAAACTCAGGAGTGAGTTACAAAAATGAGGCATTGTAAATGGATGGTTTTTACAATGCTTGGATCAGCAGCTTTCCGATTTGTTTGTCTTGAATTTTTTCAACTAGAGATTTACTATAGTATTTTGGCTATTATGAAAGATGTGCAAATAATTTGATTTGGATAACTTTAAAAGTACTTGAAAATTTATTTTTTTAAATGAATATATTCACTTAATTTACCAAAGACAGGCCTAAATGTTGACCTGGATGTTCGTTTCATAATGTGTGTTTACACTTTGAGCTGATAATGCAGTTATTTTTGTGCTGGTATGTGTGGATATAGGGTAATGTCACAGACTTTGGGCACACCAGATTTTGACATGGTCTCTAGAAATTTTTGACTTACTTGTATTTACTTGTTTGATAAATTGGCAATTTAGCTTGCTTGCATCTCATCAAATCAAATAATTTGTATAAATTCAAATGCATTCATTCTTTCTTTTATAGTCTTTTTTTGCACAATATTTTTTTTCTCCAGAACATTTCATTCTTATAAGTGAGTTGCTAAGTTGTCTGTGTGTTTTCATCAAAGATGTGGGTTATCACCATGTTTTTAGTTTCCATCTATCCAAATTTTTAAATGAAAATGGAAATGGAAAGGGATTTATGCAAAGAAAGGGTGTGATTGGGGGGTGAAATTGGCCAACATTGAGAACACAGTGATAATTCGCAATGACCACAATTTCAATGACATGGCCTTGTCCTAGTAATAAGGTCACACTGTCATTCCAATGTAATAACAGTACACAGAGTTTCACTTGCATGGACACAAAAATTTTCCCAAGGAAAAAACGAGAGGAAATTTTTCCACATGATCACTGTTTATTTTTAGTTTCGGACACAGGTGAGTTAGGTAGGCCATTCTTTTATCTCTGGCCCTGTATCAGTAGTGTCTGTCATGCGATGGAATGACCCCTGTCCATTATCCGTCATCATGTTCAGTTACACTCAGATGCTAAAGGTTGCTCTACATGTAGATAAATCACCGTCCTGAATTCTTCACTATCTTGAAAAAGATAACAGAGATTATACTATAAGTAAACACTGTTAAATACAATTTTAGTGCTTTCGTATATTTACATTAAATGACTGAAATCAATTACTTTGAATATAATGATGTAAGATTTTGAAAAAAAAATATTAGATACATGTATAATACAAGAGAAGGCATCAGATGTTTGGATTTGTCTAATACATTAAATGTGTAATGCTTATTTCTTACTGTGAGTTACTAAGGGTATATAAAAGCATTTAAAAATGGAGAGGGGGAGTTCTGTTCAGTCTGACTAATGCCAACCCCTACACTACTATTTCATGTCGTTCGTAGTTTGTTAGACATTATGTCAAAAAGCATCAGAGAAAACTAGCTTGCACTAAAAGGTACTTTTGCCAAAAGAAAAACTATTTATACACAGATTGCTTAAATGAATTTCTGTAAATAAAACAGAGTTCCAGAGACAATTAAAAAAGTTCAAGTACGCATAAAATAAGAATCAGAGATTCAAAATTTACTTCACAGTTTTAGCCAAAGCTCTTTGAAATTGGAATGACGTAGGTTGTGACATTGATAGCTGTTTTGGTGTCACATGAAATGAGTCATAACAGCGGAAATTTTTATTGTAACACCATAACCTTACTGACCATTTATTTTCTGAATGAACTTGAATCTTTGGAAGAATCTCAAGGACAGATGTTACACCTAATTTATGAAATGTTTGGGGGGTAGTGGAATTCATGATGAGGGAGGGTGATGGTAACTTACGTCTGTATGAGCTGAGAAAGGAGGATTTTGTTTGTGGACTTGGTTTATATACACTGTTTTATCTCTGTAAGGTCATTCCCTGTAGCGTGATGATCCAGATATCATAATACATGTATTGTCATCACACAGTCAGATTACTGCTTTATTTAGAGGAAAACCTTTAAAAATTAGTTATATTTTATGGTATATATTTATGACAAGATTTTAACGGAGAAGGTTTTAAATTTTTTTTGTTTATTTTTAGGTGTTTTTTTGTTGATATAATTGAAAATTCCTGGTTTTGGATTAATGGTGTAATTTATGAATTCCTTAATCCCTAGAGATCACAGTTTCATCAGTAAATTGATGTATGGTACACTGGCCACAGGCCTTCAGATCACTTGCACTGACTTGCACAAAGTCTTTTTTATACACCCCAAATTTTTCATACGTCAGATTGAAGCAATTTAAAGGCCTGTACATAGTTATAGTTATATAATGTTGTAGAATGGGGTCATCATGGACATCTGACAGCAGGGGAAAAATGATAATGTCACAATAACTTTTGTAAAAGGAGAAAAAATTAGTTACATGAACTGCATAAATTTGGTGATATTTTCTTCAAGATAGCTCTCATTTATCGTATGCATATTTTTTTTACAGCATGTCTTAGACTATATGACCTCCCTTGGATTCAGTCAGAAGCATTACACTATATCTACCTCCTTTCCAAGAGAGTGTCTACATACACAAAGGGAGAAGACCCTGGCAGACATGAGATTTATTAAGAAAGTGTTATTAAATGTTGAAGAATTAGAATAGTGCTTTTTGAAATCTTGGTGAAAGTCTGTATATTCTTTTTCTAATTTTTCACAAATTTATGAATTTAATTATTGGCATTACATGCAGCATTGTTGATTGTTTATATGTTATGTTTTATTAGATATTTAGTAGATATTTTGTGATAATTTCTATTTTACAATGTATATGTTTCTATAGATTTCATAGCAGTCAACTCATTTTTAAAAGGAAATGATATACCTGGTATATTTTTTAAAAATATCTTTACTGGTAAAAAGAGAGGTTTGAATTCTGATGAAGAGATAATTTTAACTTTTTTTCTCTCTCTCTATTGATTTTTTAGATAATACATATATTTTTAATAGATACGGATGTAACAGTAAGTGTTAATTATTGTAATAAAGAACCTCACAGTCTGATAAAGAAATTTTTACTGATGACCTGCTTTTATACATTTTCATGTTTTATCTGTTAAACGTTTACCATTCATTTCTAATGGTGGTACATGTATAATTATATCTGTATCTTATGCATTTTTAATAATGACGGTTTTATTTTTGTAAAACATACCTCTAAATAAAGTTGAAATGAAGTTTGCCATACATCTTAAAGGTGAAGCTATTTCTGTATTTTAAGTATCTTGATAATGGTGATTTTATTTTTGTAAAACATACCTCCATGTTTGTTGAGAAAATTCTAAGAAATTTTGTAGAACCTGACTTTCTGATGAAACTTTAACACTAACGGTTTACACTTGTTTATTGTCTTGACTTATTTCTTGTTTTTTCAAACAAGAAAAACTTTGAAGTTAAATGAATAATAAACTGAAATTTAAAATACAAGATGTGTTTGTGAAATACTTATGCCCATGTATGACAACTGAGCAAAGATTGCACTTTCTCAAATGCCAATCAAATATGTTGGTACCCAAATTAAGGCCTTCTCACAAGAAATACATTTGTGAAATATGAAAGCCCTAGCACAACCTGTTCAAATGTTAGGGCCAGGGTTAAAGTTTTTTAAAAGTAGGTCAAACTTTGGGGTAAAGGTCAGAGGGTCACAGTTGTTGGTTTCATAAGAAAGGTCACAAGGAATAGGTATTTGAAGTATGAAAGCCCTAGCTTTTTACCATTTAAAAGTTATGGCCAAGGTTAAAGTTTTTTAAAAGTAGGTCAAACTCTTAGGTCAAGGTCAAAAGATCAAAGTTGTTGGTATCCTAGAAAGGTCTTGTCACAAGGATTACATATGTCAAGTATGAACTCCCTATCTTTATCTGTTAAAAAGTTGTGGCAAAGGTAAAGTTTTTTAAAAGTAGGTTAAAATCCTAGGTTAAGTTCAAAATTGTTCATATTCTAGGAAAGATCTTGTCACAAGGATAACCTGTGTGAAGTATGAAAGCTCTAGCCTTTACTGTTCAAAAATTATGGCCAATGTTAAAGTTTTTGATTAGTAGGTCAATTTACCAATACCAAGATCAAAGGATCAAAGTTTTTGAAAGCCAATGAAAGGTCTTGTCACATAAAATACATATTAGAAGTATGGAAGTCCTAGCATCGTTGGTTTAAAAGTTATAGCCATTGTTAAAGTGTGGTATTTTTTGTAAAAGTAGGTCAAACTCCAAAGGTCAAGAGGTCAAAGTTGGTGGTACCCAAAGAAAGGATTTGTCACAAGGAATACACCTGTGAAATATGAAAGCCATAGCCCCTCCCACTCAAAATTGAATCGATCCTCATCCACAAAGAAGCTAGGGTGGGGTAAAGAATTTACTGTTGCAAGCTGTCATCCTGAAGATATGTAGCTCTTTGGTCTGTAAGAAATTGGGGTGAATTAATTTTTATACCCCCTTTAAGCAAAGTTTGGGGTATATAGAAAATACCTTGTCCATATTGGTCTAGCTGTCTGTACAAATTAACCTGTCCAGTCCATATCTTTCTTACAAAGGAACATTGGAATCTACCGCTTCACACAAAGATTAATTGTTTATGACTTGAGGGTATTTCTTGACCTTGACCCAAGATAATTTGGGCAAGTTCAAAGTCACTGAAAGGGAAAAAAATTATGTCTGTTAATTTCTTTCTTTAACCTTATGGATAAACTTGGAGGGTTCACATTTTACAGATAGATTGCTCATGATCTGAAGGTGTATCATGACCTTCAGTCAAGGTCATTTGTGCAAGTTAAGGTCACTGACAGTTATTGACAGAAAAAAAAGTTCGTTTTTCATGTCCAGTTTGTATCTTTCTTATGGAGAATAATGTTCCTAGTTTCCACTTCACAGAAATATTGCTTATGACCTGAGGGTGTGTCATAATCTTAACTGATAGGCACTGTAAAAAGAAATTGATAAATAATACGTCCATACTTTCTAATAGAGCAATACTTGACAAATTATTATTTATTTTTGTAGTGTTATTAAAAACAAGTAATTAATGAAATTTTCAATGTTTTTTTTCAGAATATTTTTTATTTTTCTATTTATATCTTTTCATGTTTATTGTTATTAATTTGTTTTCTTTATTATATATCTATTTATTTTATTTTCATTTTAGTTGGAGTCGCTCAGAGAGACGATTTTTATTAATATCGGGCTCGTTATTCCAATTTTAAAGGGAAATAATCCTTTCTTTACTGCCACAACATCCACCATGTGGGGCGATCAAGCAGATTTTCCACCTGATGTAAGTTTCAAATGACTTTAGAGTATATTTATGTATCTCTTTGTAATCGAGCTTTCATTATCTATAAAATTTTAATATTAATTTTTAGTTTTCGAATTTCCAGAATGATCTGGTTTGGGAAAAAATATTTAGTTTGAATTTACTCTGTTATATGAAATAACCAATAAAAAAATGAAATTGAATTAAGGAATGTATCTTGATCGACGTGGAAAGAATGTTAATTCCTATACATGTATGTTTTTATTTTTAGTACTATCCGGCGTACCCTCCACCGGTTGATTTACATGATATGCACACAGGTATATTGTAAATAATAACTGTCATCAATCATCGGATTATTGCGATCTTATTTAGTTGTTTATCAATTTTTGCTTGAATCAGTTACAATTATTTTAATTTTTTATATATGAATATAAATTTAAAGAACAGGAAAAAGTAGATGGAAGCATTAGTAATCACTGATAATATGGTTCAGCTGATACAAATTAATTTCATCCAAATTAATTATGAAATGAGGATTTTCAATAATTTTTAAGTGATGAAGTTAACTAACTCATTTGGAGAGTTGTTTCAGAATTATTTCCAATATTTTACTTTTCCAATTATTAAATCTGCAACAGCAAATTTCAATCTGACTGGCCTATTGCACCTCTATGTCCTGATCCCTGTTGTATTTATAAAGCCTTTATTTAAAAGAGATGCAATTATTTTTGCACCTGTTATTTAATGTAAAGAGGAGGGAAATAAATACACCCCACCTCCAAGTGTTTTATTTTTTTATTTCTCTAAAAAGGTAAATTGTCAATTTAAAATTCACTAACTACTGTACTTATCAGGTGATCCCCAATTGTCACTTTAAAATTCACTAACTACTGTACTTATCAGGTGATCCCCAATTGTCAATTTAAAATTCACTAACTACTGTACTTATCAGGTGATCCCCAATTGTCACTTTAAAATTCACTAACTACTGTACTTATCAGGTGATCCCCGTCAGGACATTGAGTACGAGCGCCAGTACCAGCAGTCTACGTACATTGTACCAGACATCATCAAGAGCTTTCTTACCTACTTCCAGAAAAGCATCACGGAACAGAATGTTTATGAAATTCAAAATGCTTATGAAAATGGGTAAGAGTCTGAGCGATACATTTTTTAAAACCATGTTTTATATGCTTATTTAGTCAAATGAAAATTTTTTTTTATAGAATTTATGTCAGATAGTCATAAATGAATAACAAGACTTACTTTAATACATGTATGTACATGCTTGTATATGTATTCCTATTATGTTTATTAAGGTTCAACAAGTTGACAGAGAGATTTTTCAAGACTTCTCCATGGCCAGAGGCAGAAGTAGTTGCCCCAATTGTTCAGAATGGTAGGTGACATTATTAATGGATGAAACAGAAAATTTGTATTGTTTGATATAATAGTAAAAAGTTGAGAAATATAATTTTCAGTATATGCATATTTTGTAAACATTTCCTACTGTTGATTCCAGACCATTTGTTTCTGATCTTGTACAAGGAGCTTTTCTACAGGCACATTTATGCTAGGGTTCAGGTAGGATTTGATTTTATGAATCAATCATTGCATTTTATCCTAGTGATTTTTTTAATGGCATTTAATTTAGCTACATATTTAAATGGCACTTATATGAGTTTTTGTGGATATCAATTTCTTATTTTACTTGTTTGCTACAGAATGGACCAACCCTGGAGCAGAGATTTGAATCTTATTACAATTACTGTAATCTCTTCAACTACATACTCAGTAAGTAGTATTGCATTGTATGCACTGAAAGAATGGCAATAGGGGTCTGGAGGGGGGTTCATTTTGTCTACTCTCTGTCTGTCATTCTGTCTGTGACGGGTGTGGCACTTATAAACAAATATTACCTTAAAGTGGCATGTGTTCTGTGAGTATTCTTGTTTGTAAGACAATCGTAGCACTTAATTCTTCCGGTCTGAATTATGGTAGATAATGTGTATCAGATATATTTCAATACAGGATACATATTCTTATTTGTAGATGCTGATGGCCCTGTACATTTAGAGCTGCCCAATCAGTGGTTGTGGGACATCATTGATGAGTTTATCTATCAGGTAAGTCTAATCTTAAGAGAAAGTTATTGAAAAAATATGTAAAGACTTCAAACATTATGGTTTGAATGGCCTTAGAAGACAGATGTAGTCCTCTGTTTCATTTACAGTTCCAGTGAGTTACTACTAAATTGTTATCTGATCAGTACATTAGAACATTTGTTTTGATCTGTTGACAGTTCCAGTGCTTCAGCATCTACAGATGTAAGGTGAACAAGAAGTCAGAGGAAGAGATCAGTTTCCTGAGAGCCAATCCCAAGGTAAGTGTAAAGATGAAGGTTACTACACCTGTGTCAGGTGATTGTGATTTACTGTCGTCATGTTAGTGTGTTTTCTGTTTTGTACAATGAACACAATTTGAGTATGTCATCAGCTGTATTTCTATAATTAACTTACCAGTGTATATTTTTTATGTTTAATAATTAACTAAGCCTGTGTATGTTTTAGATCTGGAACGTCCACAGTGTCCTCAATGTGCTCCACTCCCTGGTGGACAAGTCTAACATCAACAAACAGCTGGAAGTCTACTCTATGGGAGGTAAGGCCTTCATTAAATCAAGCTGTAAAATGTGCTTGGTGTACATAAACTTTAAAAAAAAAAAACAGATTTATAATGCATTCCAAGGCATTACAGAAAAATGACTAATCTTGACTTTAAAATTGAAATGAACAATATTGATTTATCCCCCCCCCCAATAAAATTAAAATATTGGGGGGGGGGGGGGGGGGAATGGTTGACTCGTGAATTTGGGCAATTTTGATGGGTTGGGTCAGAGTATATTAAACAAAACCTTTTTTTTTTGGTTGTTTTTTTTCACATACAAAAAAAGATGAGTAGATTTCCAACCCAAATTACACATAATGTATGTAAGTTATAAAGTAGAAGTACTTTTTTTCGCGTGATATTAATTTACGCTATGTACGTGGTCACAAGTTTTCCATGGAAATTTGTTCAAGTGCAAGTAATGTAAATGTAACGCATATAGTGACAGTCTAAGAAATGCGCATAATTTACTACCCGTGGATTAAACAGAAATTGAGATTCCGTGGAATTGTGACCTCGTAGAAAAAAGTAATTTACTGGTCACACCTTAAAGTGATTCTTGTTGAATGATTTGCTTAAATATTTTAAGTACATCTCTATATTATACAGTAATTTTGTTTATTTGTCCACTTGACCTGATTCCAGGTGACCCTGACAGCGTTGCGGGGGAGTTTGGACAACACAGTCTGTATAAGATGCTGGGATACTTCAGTCTGGTTGGACTTCTCAGGCTCCACTCCCTCCTGGGCGACTACTACCAGGCCCTCAAGATTCTGGAGTGTATCGACTTCAACAAGAAAGTGAGCCATCTTTATTTTAAATAAAAAGGAAAAAAATTGAATTGTTCTTGTAATGATTTGT
This sequence comes from Saccostrea glomerata, assembly GCA_003671525.1. Lineage (NCBI taxonomy): Eukaryota > Metazoa > Mollusca > Bivalvia > Ostreida > Ostreidae > Saccostrea > Saccostrea glomerata. The sequence continues at coordinate 266,946 of PRKT01000138.1, read as the reverse complement.
AGATAGAGAAATTGACTGAGAAAGTATATTTCAAACCTGAAAAGTCATGTGTGTTTTTGTGATGAAGATTTATAGCAGCTTATTTTAAATATTACAGAGCATGTATTCACGAGTGCCTGCCTGCCAGATCACCACATTCTACTATGTGGGTTTTGCTTACCTAATGATGAGAAGATACCAGGATGCTATTCGAACATTCTCCAATGTTTTGTTGTATATCCAGAGAACAAAACAGATGTTTCAAGCCAGAGTGCAGATGTACGACCAGGTGAAAATTTAAGAGATGCTTACTGATTAGTAAATCAATATGAAAATTAATTTTCAGAGTTAACACAAAGTTTGTCAAAGTATTCAATATTCTCGGTCCACTTTGTGACTTTCTAGACAAACCTATGAGGTAGTACAGGTATGCTCTCTCTGACTCTGTAGATCACTAAGATGAATGATAAGATGTACACTCTTCTGGCCATCTGTCTTGTTCTACATCCTATGAGAATCGACGAGAGTGTCCACTCCCAGCTGAGAGAGAAGTTCCAGGACAAGATGCTTAGAATGCAGAAAGGGTAGGACTATCTTTGATAAAATGCCCAGTACATGTGCACTGTGTTTCTTTAATGTGAATAAACAATCAGGTTCTGTTTGTATTGTAATTTAAGCCCGTATGTCCCCTGATAACAAAAGTGTATGTATTCATGAATGGTTGATGAATTTCAGAGACATTGAGGAGTTTCAGAATAATTTCTCTTTTGCCTGTCCTAAGTTCCTCTCCCCGGTTCCACCAAACTATGATGCTGTGGCCTCCATAAATCATAAGGTATAACAAGTCTCTTTTCTGCATTCTCTGTGTAAAACATTAATCCTCCAGTTTCAGTTCTTGTGTGTGCTCTGTGAACAATATTTTCCTCAATACACTGTATAAACATACAGTTGTTTTCAATTCTTTGCACTTCAGTGTTTTAATTGTTAAATATCCTTGTAATTATTTTTTAGGAGCCCTTCCTGCTTCAGTTGAAGGTGTTTATAGAAGAGGTGTCTCAGCAGATAGTACTCCCCACCATCAGGAGGTAATGTAAATCTCTGTCACTGTGTGTTTGTCACAATTCAGAGTTGGGGGGGGGGGGGGT